>VZTL01016735.1:162654-195051 GCA_013400535.1 Scopus umbretta
TTTTTTTTTAATTAAACTGCCTTTATCTTGGCCATGACGGTTTTTTTCCATCTCATTTTCTCCCCACCTGTCCTGCTGAGGAGGGTAGTGATAGAGAGGCTTGGTGGCACCTGGTGTCCAGCCAAGGTGAACCCACCACAATTGCTGCTTTCCTTGGCACAGAGGAGCTGACCAAGAAAGCAGAACAAAGGAACAGAGGACAAATCCATTTCTTAGCAGGCACCTCAAATCCACAGTGTGCTCTGAAATCACTGCTGGAGCTCTTCTGAGTCCATAAACAAGAATTAAAAAAGGATCTCAAAATGATCTACAAATATCAACAAACTACTCCTTAGTGCTCCACACTGTTATTCTCCTGTTACTGATGGGAAAATGGAGAGAGAGCAGTCAGGAAACCTGGCCAAGCCTGCATATTAGTGTCAAATTAATAATAGAGCTAAGCTTAAAACTTAAAAGTCTTGACATGCAGTGCCCAAATCTAACCACAGCATAGCACAGTTTAGTGTTTTCCTATCTGCATCTATTTTTATAAAATTAAGTTTTATTTCTCTACCTTTAATTTTGGAGTCCAGCTATATTCTCAATGGGTATCAGAGGCAGTAAGAGGGAGAATGTCATCTTATAGAAACTCTTATGGTGCCTTAAACATACCTCAAACAGAGAGAAAGGGATCAAAGCAGCGCACCTCCTTAGCCCTTCGTGTGCCTCGGAACATGACCTGCCCTGCAGAAAGCGGGAGCAGGAGACTTTATTGGCAACTGCCAAAGCTACAAAATAAATGACCCCAAGAGCCCAATATTTAATTTTCACTCGGTGCAGAGGCTGGCTCCTGTGGAAATGAGAGACCTCTCACCCCAGCAACACCAAGGGAATTAGCAGGCTGGCTCCTTATCCTTCCACTCATTTTTTAATGAATTGTGCACTTATGTTTTAATGATTGTGATGGCATGTTGGGGGAACCTGGAGGCTGTATGACATCCTCAGTCCTCAGTGACCCAGAAACGGGGCTGTTTACAAAAGTGAGATGAAATGAAAGGGAAACAGCGCGGCCGTGCCAATAAATGAACGTTCTGTCCTGCACACGCTTCCTCCGGGACACAGGGAGGAGGACTGCTAATTGACCAGCTGTTTCTCACCATTATTTGCAGTTGCAGGATTGCTCATTTAAAGCCACTGTGCATGGACTTGAGTTTGGCTGAGGAGATACTACATTATCAAGAGCTGTCTCTTAAAACATTTGAAACAACAACAGATTGGAAGGGCTGTTCCTACCCAGTTAGTCTCGAAGTCCCTTTGAGACTCCACGGTGCGTATTCCTCTGCTCTGGAGGCTACATGGACTGTGTAAAATAAATTCCTACGGTTTGAAAAAGGATCATTAAACTCCTATCATCACAGCTCACCAGGAGGGGAGGAGGGTGACTATAAATTAACACTGTGGGGTTTTTTGTTCATTCTCTGAGCAATGGCAGATAATCTTTCTCCAGCTACAAATTAAAAGCTGATTTTCCTATTTACTCTTGCCCCAGACTCAGCCTTGGGATGTGGAGCCTTATAGATCCTTTCTGACCACCCCAATGAGATGTGTTCCAGGGTCTGGGTTTAGTTGGTGGTGTCGCGGAGCAGGCTGGCCCTGGTTGATCTCCTGGGGCTTTGCTGGTTGTGCAGCATTAGGCACATGGAGGAGTGGGGGCACAAATGCGCATTTGCGGAGCCACTTCTACCTTTCCACTGTGGGTGAGCACTGCAGCAGAGGGACAGAGGATTTGCCTGGACCTGGGATGCTCTGTTTCACAGTCCAACACCTTTCGGTGGCTTTGTGTGGGATGCTGGACTTAGAGCTGGGGGAGGCCCTAGCAAGGGGTCTGTTCTGCAGAGCGTGTGACATGGGTGGAAACGTCCTGTGCTGCTGCAGGAAAGGCAGCCTGGGGCTCCTGTGTCTGAAACACCATGTCAGAACTCACCAGGGTGCACCTGGTGCACATCCAAACATTCTTCAGCATTGCCCTGCAAATCTCTCTATACCTCACATCCCCCTTTTCAGCCAGGTACTGCCAAATCTGTTCAGTCCACTGGAGGAGGCAGCAGGAGGGTGGCTTGAAGGATGTCAGCAGGGGAAAGAAATCACAAGTTTTGCAGCTTTGGCTCCTGACTCACTTCCCCAGTTGCAGCCTGTGCAGGTAGGGAGCCCAGAGCAGCAGGACAGGCGCTTTGCTCTTGGGTAGTAAAAAAAGTGATGTGCAGGCAAACACAGGTGAGCAGGATTTACCATCACAATTTTCCCTCTCCTCATCTACACCAAACTGGACAGCTTAGTAAGTTTTTAAATGCTTTTCCAGCAGGCTGGGCCACTGGGATTTGCTGGGTGGCTCTTTAGCAGGCTCAGGGAGTGGGAGGCGTCTGCTTCAGGCACCAGCCTGGATCATAATGCCTTGGGCTGCCCCAAGGCACTGCCCAGGAGAGAGATGGAGGTTCAGCACCACCAGCATCATGGTGGGTTGGAGTCCCCCCAGGTCCTGGCCAGCCATGCTCCCAGTACGGCGAGCTGGGACTCCATCCAGTGTTTACTGGAATAACTAGATAATGGATCTGACTTCAAAGTTTGTTAATCTAGAAGAAGCAGTGCAGGCCCTGGGTTGGACTGACTATTTTGTGTCTTCAATCATGTTTGAAACACATATGGTGACATTAGATTTCATATCCTAAGATGTGCTTTTCAGCACAGCACATATGAACCAGAGATCTTTACTTTACCTGTCAGTACCCTTTTGCCATGGAGCAAAGGGCTGGTGATTGCATTTCAGCAAAGCAGTCTGTGAAAATAGCTTTTTCAGAGGGTGAAGGGGAAAATAGCTTTTTCCCCTCAGAAGAGAAGATACCGGCCTGGGTGATGGAGGGATGTACAGTGTGGTGCCACTCCAAGCCCAAGTGTGCAGCTGTGGTAAATGCAAATGCTGAGTAAAAAAGGCCCAAAAATCTTCCACAAGTTTTGGTACAGAGAAAGAAAGTGTACTTTTCGCCCAGACTGTTCCACAGGGAATCGCTCCCAATCACTTCCTGAGCCATTTATCACAGACCTCACAAGACGCTGCTCGCCCTGTAACAATGTTCTCCAGCCAGCCTTCCTGCTGCTGTATCCCCTAGTGTCAGGCACCTGAGGGAGCTTTATAACAATAATCTAAGCATGGTGGAAAATAAAAATTACTCTGTTCTCTCTGTGTGCTTATGAATATAGTGCCAGCAGCTCTTCATAAACTTTCCTCATTTTTCCAGCTCATGAAATGTTTTACTACCTTCAGAGCAGGGTATGCCCCAGGCAGGCAACACAGTGGGATGGGATCAATAAAGAGCGATGCAGCAAAGCTTTCCCCATGCTCCCCCCCATCTACATATAAGCCAGCCCTGGGATTAGTATCCTATTTCCACGTATCCTTTATTGCCCCATGCCACTTTGCCCAAGGCTGTTGTAACCAAGGGACTGCAGCCCTCAGCAGCTGAAAAATACAAAGCTCATGTGTTTGGTGAGACATTAAGCAGGCAGGCAGCTCCAAAGCAGAAAAGGCATCCCAGCCTGCACCCAGGCTACCTACACTGGAGTGCGTTGCCTGCAAGCAGATGGATTCCTTCTGTCCCAGGGCTGGAGTTACGTCCAGCCACACGCCAGTTGGAACAGCCAAGATATGGGCAGGGCTGAAGTGTTTTAAGAGCTGTGCAATCAACTAGTGTATTCTCCTGTCTTTCTGACACTGACAGCAGTGAGCAGAGGTATTGAAATAAGTGCAGATTAAGAGCTAGGAAAGCCCAATTTCTTCGTGCAATTCTGATAGCCAAGTACAAACCCTCGGCAAGTTGTTGCCTTTTTTTTTGTCCATTAGCTCCATCAACAGTAACAGAGAAATGCCTGTGAAGTGCTTTCAGCACAAGTGTCTTTGGGGTAAATAAATCTTATTAAGCAAGTGCTGCTGAGATAGCTGCCCTCATCAGGTGCTGCAGAGTGGAAAGGCAGCGTGGCAGAGCTGGGACAGACACTTTCCTATCAGAAAACACGGAATAGGATAGTCTGTAATTCAGTGGGAGACAACACAGGATGTGAAGGGTGCTGCAATACCTAGTTGTTTGCCATCTCCTTACTTTTTGGTGACCATGCAGTGTTCTTGGATTGGACAAGAAGCCATGACCATCACAGGCACAGGAGCTCAGAAAGTTGGTATTGGGGCCAAGCACATTAACCAAGAACTGGGCATGGGACAGACAGACCCTGACTGTGGCTGTACTTTATCTTTCAGGGTTTTGAGCTGTGTGCCAGATGCTGCAGTCAATGTAAGCAGCAGGGTGAGGGCAAGCCAGGCTGGAACCATGGCAGACGGCATGGCATTTAATGTACTGCCATTATTAATTCATTACAGTACCTAAATGTGAAGGGAGAGAGGGATTCAACTCGTGAGTGACCTGGAGCTGCTCCCTGGGTCCAAGCAAGGGCCTTTCATTAGAGGAGGTTATTCCAGCTGCTATCTTGGTGATGGATGCCGGGGCAGAGCCTCTTGTGCCACAGTGATTATCCAACCATCACAACAAATCCTGCCTCCTGTGGGGCCAGGTCTTGCCAGGCAGAGGGCAGGCAGGGTTTCTCACTCTCATACCCCAAATACACATGCTGAGCAGCTGGGGAACCAGGCTCCTGGTTGACTGTGTCAGTTGACAGCGTGATTCACTCTCCCACTTTCCACACTGGGCATGAAACAAATCACCCAGTGTACCAGGGCTGGGTGTTTGCCACTGGGACTGGGGACTGGAAAGCACTTTCATTCCATGTTGATCTTCCTGCTTTTCCATCCATCACAGGAAGGACTCCTTGTTTTGTTGCCAGGATTAGTGCTGGCATTGGTCCTGCTTTGGTCTGAATGCCCTCTTCTGAGAGTGGTTCGCTCCTTTCCAGGAAGGACGCACATGGAGATAGTCAGACTTTTATTTTAAGGCCAAGAGGAGAGAGCGTGTGGCCGGCTACCTCTCACCAGGCAGGCGAATGCCTGGAAAGGGCCTGGCATCACCTTTCTGGGTACCCAGAAGAGATTCAGGACCCACCTGTGAGGGGCCAGAGTGACACTCAGCATGGCCTCGGGCTATTGTCAGCTGAATGCAGCTGTAATAAATATACACAGTAATTGGGGAATAAACAACACAGAAAGGGCTTTTTTGTCTGGTGTTTTAAGGGAACAAGGCTTACATAGTTTTTCTCTGTCTCTCCTCATCCCCCTAATAACTTTGAACTTGTTCGTTAAATTCCACTAAACTTAACAGAGGGACAGAGGTGCCAAAGAGAATTAAATTCCTAAAAATATTGTGAAAAACTGTGTCTGAGCAGCAGCAAACAAATCTATCAATATCCTCTTTAAGGAAGAGGTTGCAGCATCAGCACAATCTTTCCGAGGTCATGAAGGACTGGCATGGGCATGAAACGTAGGCAAGTCACCAGCAGTGGAGTTGCTGACAGGAGCCTGTGTCTTATTAGACATCAGCAACTCCAGTCCTCCAGCAAGGCTGGTCTCCCAGGCATGCTCCATGGTGCCCCATGCAGGGAGACTCAGCCCTAGTGCCACAAAGGCAGGGCAAACTGAGGTGCTTCTGGCTTTTTACACCTTGGTCTTTGCTGACAGCCCCTTTCCCTGCCTGTCCTTCATGCCGACAGCAGTCCCACTCCAGGAGACCCCTTCTTTGACCAACTATGTCATGCTTATCCATCCCTCCACTTCTTATCAGAGCCATCTGTCTTCCTGCATGCTGGAGGCTTTCTTGGAGGCAATTGGCTGTGCGCACACCTTGGGGAGAGGGATGCGTGCTAGCAGGCACTTAGCTTATGAAGGCAGTGAGTCCCTGCCCTCTCTGGTGACCCTCAGCAGATTAACGTGCTGGTTTAATGGGAGTGAAACTCCATTAGTCATCAGCAACCTGACACATCTATCGCTGGGCTGAAAACGCTTCACTCTGAGTAGGTGAATAAGGACAAATTGTTGTCAGAGAATGTGAAGGTACAAACAGGCTGGTTGTGGATGCTGGCAGAGCTCTGGAAACCCTCTGGAAGTGACTGGGTACTTGGGAGAATATGGGTCATTTTGGTCAAGATTTACCCGAGTTTGACTTTTAGGACTGCCTTTGGAGCAAACATGGCAAGGGGATGTTCAGGTTCAGGCTTGGAGTCTGGGCTACACTGTACACCCAATTTTGTGGTCCAGCTCTGGTTCAATGTTTCCAGAGCTCCAGAAATCAAGCTGTAGACTAAAATTTTAAGTAAGTAAAAGACTTTTTGCAAAACAGGTGTGCTAAGACACATTTTGGACCTTGAGAACACCTTAAGGTGCCTGTTAGGATGCAGGATTTGTAACTCACTGTCCGTCACTGAGCAGGTTCCCCTTCTGAATTCATCAAACAGATGGATACTAGAGAATAAAACTAAAGGTCTGATCCTTAATTTGTTGCACAAAGTGAACTGCTTGGGAAAACCTATCAGTTCAGGGCCATATTTCTTCTGTGGACAAGGTGCCTTAAGCAGTCTCTGGAACCCAGAAGCGAGTGTGCACAAGGTCCCTCCAGCCATGCTGCAAACAGAGGGCAGTGTGAGAGAGGCTACAGAACTGGCAGGGCTGAAGAGGCAGAGCTGACACGCTTCAGAGCAAACAAGCCATCCCAGAAACCAGGCACAATTGTAAAGGTGTGGATTTACACGATGCCCAATGTACTGAAACATATTTCCCCCACTGTCTGCCAACAGCACAGCTGAGTTTCTAACTGTTCCTCCCTTGCAGTGTTGTTAGATTTCATGGGTGTATTTTATATCGTTTAGCCTTAGCTCCACAGCGCTACAGATCTGCAATGCCTTTTCATTGCCTTTAAAGCAGAAGGCTAACAAGAATGGTCCCCTTTGTGCTTCCAGTGATCAATAGATATGGTTTTATCTGTGGCACTCATGAGACTTGTGTGGGCAGGTCCTACCTTTTGGTTAGAACTGATGAAGTTTTAAAGGTCTTTCTCTACATCGGTGTTGATGCTGTCTGGCTTTCAGGGCAACAGTGCTGCTACTTTGTTTTTATAGGGTTGCTCATACACTAGAACCATGGGCATTGCCTGCCTGCCCTAAGGCAATTAAGATATCTGCACTTTGGCATCCAGACTCAGCAGTTGCATGCCAGACTCACAGGTCCCTGCACACAACCTATTTATGACTGCACCACAGGGATTCTGCAAACCTTAGCCACGATCGTTGTTTCTTTTGTAAGAGGTTTCATGTTCTGAGTGAAACACTTCGTGATTATATAGAACATTAAGAATCACATGGTGTTTCCAAATCACTGGATCATATTTCTCGCCTTTTTTCTCTGTCTTAGACCAGGTGCCCTCCGTCCCATCCTGCTGACCCAGCTGGCTTGGCTTGCCGTGCCTGTAAAGCCGGGCAGTAAACAGAGATGTACTGACAAGAGAGAGCTTTTGCTGGCTCAGCATCTGTGGTATGGACAACATCTGCTGCCATTCAAGGGCTCTTCTAGTGCTGTTGTGAGGGAGGGTCTGCAGCACAGACTTGCTCAAGTGCAGATCCTGGGTGTTTCTGGCTCCTGTCCCCCCCTCTGACTTGCAGAAGGCTAAAAATATAACCTGGTTCATAGATGCTATTTTGGGGACTCTGTGTTTTTCCTTGCTTTAGCTCCCCAAGCATGTGCTGCTATTTTTTCCAGTAATGATCAGCATTACCCTATACATTTCTCTTTAGAATATATAATTTTAGACCTGATTATACAATTATTGCCACTCTAAATCATTTGCTATGTGAACTGGTTTTCTTAATTAAAAACAATAACAATTTTGGCTTAATTTATAGCACTGCTAAGTAGTTAGCCCCAGGATTAGAGTGGGCTTCTCCAGGGACTGTATGTTTCCCAACACACATCACTCCCATCGATGTGTTTCAGCTCTGTGTTCCCTGCGGAAAATCACCAAACTGTGCCAGCTTTCATACTCTTGTAAAAGGTAGAGAAATATTTATAGGAAAGAAGGACGAGACCGTTTATAACTGTAGGCACAATTACAACATTATTACCAGTCTGGGGGATTTGAACACAGATCACCAGAAGCAAAGTAACTTCATTGTCTTAGCAAGTTGTGATCTTGTAAAAGCACCATGGGACAAGTTTTTTCTATGTGAGGGAATGAGAGTATCAGAGATGCACTGGAAGCACTAAAATGTTCAGTACTAATAAAGGAGATGTTAGAAGTTATCCATCTTTTTGTCCCAGGGCTGGCAGGTCCCACATGCTTTGACGTTCTCAGCACCTCTCAAAGAGAAGCAAAATGAAAGCTAATGAACACAAAAGAGCAGGAAAACTTGCAAACCCTGTTTGAGTGAGGCAGCAAAGTCCATCAGGAGCTTCAGGTGAGGCCCTTTGCCATCCTTACGCCTTTATCCCCTCTGTGCCTCCCTCTTCGAGGAGCAGTCCTGGGCCAGCCTCATATTCAGCATTGTGCTTCTGTGCTCACAAGGGGGTGGCTTAGTTTGGATGCTGGTGCATTGGGGGAAGGCTGTGGCAAGCGGAGCGGGGAGGCTGTGACAAGCGGAGAGGGGTGGCTGGGGAGCTTGGGCAGAAAGCATCACTTGGGACTGTTTCAGGAAAAACTGAACCTGCCTTGGAGCAGGGGAAAAGCCTAGCTCGCCTCCTGCAGTCTCTTCCAGCTCTATTTTTTATTATGTTATTTATTTCTTGCAGATCTCTTTTTGTCCCCTTCCTCTGACTCCAGCTGTAATCTACAATTTGCTGCTATTAGTGTGAAAACGATTCTCATCTTCACCCCATGCTTGTGCAATCCACCCACCCTTAGGAAAGGCATAAATTGAAAATGGCACAAGTGACAGTATGCAGCATCCTACAGTGTTCAGGGAGCAAACCCTCCATCTCGGTTAACCTCTTCCTCTCCTTGCCAGCATCAGGCAATACACTTGAGTAAATAAGTCTTTTTTACTATCGGAGCTGCTATTCACTGCAAATCCTCTAAGCTGTAGACAGTCTTGATCTGGAGAGCTTGCAATGCGCCTTTCTTTAATAGATAAAGTCTGTGAGACCTTTTTTTGGTGCTATTTCTCTTTCTGCAGTTTTTAACATTCAGCCTTTTTCCATGTGGCACAGCCTCCCCTCTACCTCTGCTCTCATCAGCTTGGCAGTGAGCCCATCTGGGCAGTGCTGGCAGAAGAGGATTTGCTGGGTCACTTCTGTCCCTTTACTATCACATGAGGTGTCACCTGCTGGAGGGGAATCTGCAACCCTGCTTTTCTGCAGAGCAGCACCTATTTCTCTGGGTTCAGGGTAGAAGGGGTGCAAGGCCATGCAAGTGCCATCATGAGCTGTGATGCTAGCATTCGCTACATCAGGATTGTGTGGGTACATGTATGCAGGGGTCATTTGGCTTTATATTTGACTGAAGATGTAACATAAGGTAAAGGGAAACACCTCCTGGGAGCTCCAGTGCCTCAGAGACTCTGGGGACCTAGAGGTAGGAGCAAGCTTTGGGTCTAAAGGCCAGGAGCCCTATGCAGAACAATGCAGCCAATTTCTGTGCATGGGCAGTGTTTTTCCCAGTGCTGGAATTCAGATTAGTAGCTGTCCTCCTAAAAAAGGAGTAAAACGTGGCCAGGGAGTGTGTGTGTGGCCCTCTCTACCAGCTGCCAGCTCTACCATTTCATTTCCTTTTAGATGCCTGTTCAGCAGCGTGGGGCCCTCTGGCCTCGCTGGGCTCGATGCTGGGGCTGGGCTGCAGCCACGCCTGCCTGCAGGGCTGCCCAGGGGCACCCTGACACCCGGTCGGAATCAGAGGCATCACAGCACACTGCCCACATTCTGCTTTGTCTCAAGCCCTTCTCCCAAACCCGGCTTTTAACCGCTTTTCCCCACTTGGCTGCAGAGAATGATGGAAAATAAAAATCTCCTACTACAAGTTCTATACAGTGAGAGCTGGCCATAGGAGAAAAATTTGTGGGTGTTCTGGAGATGTGTAAAAAAAAAAATGAGAAAGCTCCTAGGGTTATCTTCATTTCAGCTGACACTTCTGGGATGCTCTCTGGGTCTCTGCCCCTCGTGCTCTGCAGGACCAGAGCTCCCAGCAGCTGGCTATAGCACCAGTACCTGTGTGAGCCAGCAGCTCAGCAACTCACTGAGTGTGTGTCCAACCTGAGACACCATGGTCTCCCACAGTCCAGCAGCTTGTCAGTTTGGCTTCTCCATTCTCCTCCAGCTGACATGGTTCCCAAGCACTTCCCAAGTGTCCTTCAGACTCTAAATGCCAACATCAACAGCTCCTCTCTCATCCCAGCCCCAAAGAAGAATAAGCTTTGCAGGCCCTGTTGGATGGCACCATGTTTGCTGGTGTGAGTGGTGGCTGTGCTGAGCTTGCATACACATGCATGCACATGTTCATGTCAGGAACATGCCAAACAAAGGCTGACATGATGCAGGTGGGCCTTGCCTTCTGGGGGGGGGCGGCAGCTGCACCCCAGCTATGCTCTCTCCCATTTTGGTTGGGATCAGCAGCTTTGTGGTTCCAGTTCTGTGGTTGCTGCCACACACTGAGGTGGACCCAGAGGGACAGAGTCTGTTTGGGATTTTGGTGGGGGAGGAAGAACCTCCAAGTCTTGTGTGGGTTTGGTCAGAGTGGCAGAAACTGAGCTACTTAGAACACTTTCAGGTCCAAGGGAACTGCTGCTACTGGTACAGAGTGGGAGGGGGTGTGAACTTGGGCATAGTCACCCAGCTGGTGGATTGGATGTCTCTGAGGAGACTGATCATGACCCAGGGTACTGGCAGCTGGCATATGGTCCTGAACAGAGGTCTCTCCTCCTTCCTGGGGATCGGAGGATGGGGGGGAAAGCGAGGGCAGGAGGGTGCTTGTGCATCAATATCACCCAGGATAGAAGCCAACGTGTGTCACTGACGTCAAATCTGACCCCCGTCAAAGCTGAGTGTCCTGTTACAGTCAAGTAGCATTTAGCTCCAGGAAAATGCCTCCGTGCTGAAGCTGTTACTAATGTGATAAATGCCAGCGCTCCCAGGAGACTGAATAATTACAAAGTCCTCAAAGGAAAACAGCACAGACCTCCTTTAAAGTAAAGACAAGATAAAACTTCAGAGCTGGGAGAAGTGAACTGGCTCGCAATGCATTGTAAACTCCGGAGTTAAATCTGCCTCCCCACCATCCCTGTTCTCACATAACCACTGTGTTAAGAAGCTCAGAAATTGGCACTAAGAAATCCAGAGGGCTATTTATCCAGACCTGGAAATTATGATACTACCCCATGAAAGACGTGTTTGTGCTTGGAGGTTTGTGGAACAAGGCCAGCAGCCGCAGCCCCAGTGTATCGGCTGCAGCACAGTGCTTCTCAGACATGGGCAGTTTGCTCTGGTACCCAGACAGAGCTGAGCCAACAGGAGAGGAGATGGTGCTCAAAGCCTGAGTAATCCAGCCAGCCCTTTACATCCCAATGTATGGCTGTCTATACATCTTAAAGCTTGATGTCAGGCCGGGGTGAAATACAGGAGTTTTTGTGTAGGCCTGAGATTGGACTGTGATACTCAGGACAAGGAGTGCTTGCACAGGGATGCTTGCTAAACAAGCCAGTCCTCTTCCAGTCAGAACTGGAGGCGAGCAGGCAGGGCTGTGCTCTCTGTCTGGACATGCCTGGTGCTGTGGAAGGGCTCTAATGGAAAAGAAAATACATTTCAGGCTGTCCAAGCAATAGCATGAGGACGTCTGGGGGAGCTGCTTGGAGGCACCTCTAGTTCCCATGCACTTTCTTGGTACCAATGGGTGTGACATCCACTGTAAGAAGGAAAGCGCACTTGACCTGCACCAAACTGCACCTTCCTTCCTTGGATGGAAGAATCCCCTTGGCTTGCGGATGAGTGGCTGGAAAGCTGCTTGGCAGAGAGGTATCTGGGGGTACTGGTCGACAGCTGACTGAACACAAGCCAGCAGTGTGCACAGGTGGCCAAGGCGGCCAACGGCATCCTGGCTTGCATCATAAATAGTGTGACCAGTAGGACTAGGGAAGTTATCCTTCCCCTGTACCTGGCACTGGTGAGGCTGCACCTTGAATACTGTGTTCAGTTTTGGGCCCCTTGAGTGTGTCCAGAGAAGAGCAACAAAGCTGGTGAAGGGTCTTGAGCACAAGTCTTATGAGGAGCGGCTGACGCGACTGGAGTGGTTTAGCCTGGAGAAGAGGAGGCTGAGGGGAGACCTTATCACCCTCTATAACTACCTGAAAGGAGGTTGTAGTGAGGAGGGTGTTGGTCTCTTCTTCCAAGTAACAAGCAATAGAACAAGAGAAAATGGCCTCAAGTTGCACCAGGGAAGGTTTAGATTAGATACTAGGAAAAATTTCTTTACTGAAAGGGTTATCAGGCTCTGGAACGGGCTACCCAGGGAAGTGGTCGAGTTACCATCCCTGGCGGTATTTAAAAGACAGGTGGATGAGGTGCTTAGAGACATGGTTTAGTAGTGGACAGGTACAGCTGGACTCAATGATCTTAAAGTTCTTTCCCAACCAAATGATTCTATGATTCCTTTTTTCTTACTGTCTGTTGCCTTTGCACCAGAATGCCCTTACAGCCCTTCAAAGACACTTTTCTGGAAGAGGGGTGATGTGCCAGAGAGGTGCTGGGTACCATCCACCCCACCCTGGCTGCCAGCAAATTCAGCATGGTTATATATAGGCTCTGAGCTGAGGCCTTCAAAGCAGTACTTGGACCCGAGTTCCTCGAACATGGCTGGAAAAATTCCACTTGGCATCAGGTAATTCACCATATGCTGCTGTTCCCTTCTGCTTTTATCTGGACAGTACCTCCACGCTCTGGGCTGTGGAATAGCTGCTATTTTGGGGGGAGCATTTGATATCTTTCCATTCCCTAACCATTCTTAAAGAGGTTGTCTCCCCTCCTCCAGGCTGGGACACAAACAAACTTCCCAGCTCACTGCACCAGCCCAATGTCACTGGATTGCAATGGTGCATGACCAACGGCTGGACTGTGGGGGCTCTGAGAGGGGTTGACGGTCTCTCTTTGTCATATGCCTATGTGTTGGGAGGCTGAGGCTGGCAGGTACCAGAATATTCACCATCTGCATGGGGTTTTCTCAGACACAACCCATCGGGCCGGTAACTTTCATGCACAACTTTCATATTCGAAGAGCAAGATTTCTGCATTTCTATTTTGAACTGCTGGTTTTCTGTGAAGTTGTCTAGGAAGAAACTGTTGTACCTTCTATTTCCACCCAATGTCTATAGCTTTTTAAAAAATTTTTGCTCTCAGAAGGAGAAAGTGCTTTGAATGTCTATTGACCCACCAAATCACACACAAAGTCCACATACACCTAAATCATGAAAACATGTTTGTACCACCCAGTGAGTTTGGCCTGGGATTGCTAAGTGGAGAACATGGTTTTCATAGCAGGGCTGATACAAAGGTGGTGTAGGTAACCTGCTGCATCTTGGGGGGACTCTCTAAGCTGGGTCTTTGCTATAAACCTTTCCTTGCCCATCACTGCCAGGCAGTTGCAAGGCAGGATGAGCTCTGCTTAATGCAGGCATGAAGTGCAAAAGCCCTTAATTTAGAAGCAGTAGGAAAACTCTGCTTGGCAAGTTTGGATAAACCTCTCCAGACAAATATAGCTTTCTCGAAGGAGAGGAGAAAGGTGCCTCCCTGCAGAAGTGTGGGAGGTGCCTGAATGTTTCTTTTGGCAACCTGTACACTACTCTGATCCTCAGTTTGACACACTTGCAAAGATCCTGATGCTTTTGTCTGAGCTGGCTCCCATCGCTAGACTTGATCCTCATTGCTGTTAACTCACATTCCTATAGTCAGTTAGAGTAAGGGGATGGAGATGACCTAGCAAACACCAGCTGACTCTCTTAGAGTTATGTAGTGAGTGTGTGTGTTGTAAAGCTGTCAGGATGGAGAAACATGCAGATCTGAGGAGCTAGGCATTGCTCCACCATACTAGCCAAGCTCCTGTGCCATACCAGGGTCAGTACAGTTTTGGAGGCAGGGCCTGGCTGGGGTCTCCCATGCTCTTCTGTTTATTTGCCCGGACGCCTGACACTTCCCCAGCTGGCCATGCAGAAAAGGGCTGTCTGTTCCTCAAAGAGTTTTCTGAAATCATTGCAGGGACGGTGTCTGGGAAGAAATTCACTTTATCCAGACTTTCCACCCCTCACTCGCCAAATGAGGACAAGCTAGTACACCTCTCATTCATGCCTGCATAACATCTCTCCTTTTGCTTACATGGAAAATAGTCCTGGGGGAGCATTTGTGTATTTTTAGCTACTTTTAATTGAAGTAGCAGCTGGAAACAAGGAGGAGAGCCAGCACTGCATTGCCAGCCAGCTCTTCACAGGCATCCAGCAGCTGCTGCGCAGCCCTGCACCCACAGTCACTTGGCAATTCGGGAGAAGTCCATGGGCACCTGGGGACATGTTTGGGGCAGCTCTGAGAAAAGACACAGAAGCCAAGAGCTGTAAATACTGTGTGTCCTCCCATACACAAACCTGAGCTACAGGGTAGTTCAGGTTATTGCCCTTGCAATCATCAGCCTCAGCAGCACAGCCAGCACTTATCTCCCATGCTGCTGGAGGCTTGATAAGTTAACAGCAATAAGAGTCAATATTTATCACATCTTGTGTTTTGTAGTGTTAAGAAAGCCTCTCACCCAGAGATGCTTCCTTGACTAGTCCATGTAAATGCTTCTCCCTTAACAAGGGATAATGATAAATAGGTGGCAGGGAGAAGGTGACAAAATAGCAACGGGTATCACCCATGGCAAGAAATGAGAAGAGAAACTGCATGCTGCTGTCAAGAGATCAGGAAATATGGTGGGTTTGGAGAAGCAAAAGAAAACAAGTCAGAAAGTGAGACATCCAAATGACTCTGAGACCCTGGGAGAAGTTCAGCTGCCAAATTCTTAATGGACAACATGTCATCCTCCTTCACTGGTGGTTTCAGCAAACACAGTACATAATTCCTTTTGGATGAAATGCTGCCTAACGTACATGCATTTGTGTGCACGCTATATGGACAGAAAGCTTGTCAGAGCATCTCTACCTGTTTGCAGTCTACCTGAAGAGCATTAGCAGGGCAGGACGTGGAGGGCAGAGTCGTCTGCCGGTGGGTTCACTGTGCAGGGTCCTGCTGGCTGCCCGGGGGGCTCACAGCCTTCCTCAGGTGAGATGGGGGTGGGAAATCAGGTCTGTGGGGATGGGTTTCTGCTGCAGCCTGCTTCACTGATCTTTGCATTTCTGAAAGCAAGACATGCTTCTGTTCACATAGCAAAGCAACACATGGACTCCAGTGTGTCTTCTTTGGCCTGATTTCAGGAATTTAGTCTGGAATCCACATCTTGATCATCTGATTTTTAAGCAGAAAGGCAGCTAGGCTAAAGGAAACAGACCCTAAGGCACTTACATGCCCCCAGTCACAAGGAGTCTCCTACTACAATAAAAATTGCACAACTTCCATTAAAGACATTAAAATCTACAACCTCTCTAAATAACGAAACAGGCCATTGTTCTTAGAAATCCTCCCTTTGCTTGAACTGCTTCCCCACACAGGTCTGCCTCCAGAGTAAGTAGGGCTGGAGCCGTAGCAGTAAGCCTGTACCCCTGTCCTGAGTGCTGCCAGGCTCTCGGGCTCTCTCCATCAGCCCCACAGCCCAGGGTGAATAAATACCAGCCAAGACCGTGAAATCTACACTTGACACTGTGCTAACTTCATACTTAACAGCCACTGCACAGAAAAGAGAAGCCCAGCTAACTTTCAGTAGACCAACTGGAGGGCTGGCTCTCATCCCAACCCTCTTCATCTTCCCCTGTTTCAGCGCGAAAGGTCCGTGAGAGAAATCTTTACCAATGGAGACTTGTCAGCCTGACATTTTTACTCCCATGTAAACACCTCCTACAACCATCGGATTTAGCGTCTGGCAGGAATAAATAATTTCTGAAAGGCTGGAACACAGAACAGGCTGGTAATTAGGAAAATCCAACTCCAGCTGAGGAAACATGCTCTGCAGGCAAAACATTTGACAGCACAGGAGGGGGCTGCACATCTGGTGAAGGCAGGCAGCAGGCTGGCCAGCATACAGCTTCAGGAAACATCTGGGTGAGTGCAGCCTACAGATGGGATTTGGGCTGTATCTTTCAGTAAAGTAGATCCTAGCTAATCTGCGCTCCTTAGCCTATATGCACTGAAAAATCCAGAAGAATTTCATATACATTCATGAGGCTTTTTTCCCCCTTTGCAGAGGCTTTTCTCTCTCTGCGTTGCCACTGTGACTTCCCGCGCTGCTGTGGGTTCTCTGGGGACACCCACAGCAGCTGCAATAAGGGGACAATTGACACTTTGTGATCCTTTCTTGCTGTCAGAGGGTACCAGGTTTATTCTCTCCTTGCTCTGCCCAAGTCAGTCTTGAACGGGTCCTTGTGAAAGGCCTGCAACTGCAGCAGCTCACCATCACCCCATTCCGCCACTAGCAGGCAGGGCAGAGAGGAGAACTGGGAGGAGGTGGTGGGGTGTTTGGTTGTCCTTGGAAGTGGGGTGGCCCCTGAACGCCATATAAGCCAGCCAGCAATGACAGCTCTGCCCAATCCCTCCAAAACCCCAACCATGTGAGTGTCCACTATTTGCCCCATGGAGGAAAAGCATCACTGCAGAGCTGCTGTCCCCCTGACGGGAGGTGCCAGCAATAGCTCCCTTTCACACCTGGATGGCTGGCAACAACTCTGGTTCTTGCCTGTGTCTCCCATCTCAAAAGGGTCTGGCAGATTGTTCAGCCACCCAAACATGTTCTTGGGACTGGGTACCCACCCCATCGCCAAAGTCCTGGTGAGAACATGTATAATCATTCCTGACTGCTCTCTGGGTGACCACCTCTTTCTTTGCCAGGCTCAGTGCTGTTCTCTGCTGTGACATTAAAGGTATCAGAGCTTTTATTGCTGGTAGGGATGTGATGAGCATGAAGCATCCAGATGGACTCCTTATGTTTGCAAAATGAGTAGGCTCAATCTGGAAACAATTTGGAAGAAAACAAATAGGAATCATTGCAATGGCTTGTATCCAATTTTACCTTGAAGGGGAAAATGCCCTTCCCCGGTTTTGCACGGTATGAGGGAAGTATTCCCAGACACACCTCTGAAATAGGGTGGTAAACATGGTAATCTGAGGACTAACAGCCACAATTAATTCTCTCTGCAATTTCTAGTAGCTGGAGAGGCTTTAATCTAGCAGGATATATCCATTTCAAGGCAATTTCCTTTATTATTCAAGCTTGCAAATTGCCTGTTCCTATTGGTCTCCAATGCAAGTCTTTCGAAGTTTAACACATCTGCAATTTTATAAAGTCATTAGTTTTAATTAATAGATAACACTCCTCCATTATTCTCAGAATTAACTCCAACTGAGAAGAAGACACAGAGCCAATATGTGGTTGTGTGTATTCACTAGGAAATTCTTTTGAAATGCTGTGATTAGAGGTAGAGAAAGGGATTTTGGCTTTATTTGGCAGATAAATGGAAATGCAGAGCAAAGTGTTCTCGCCAAATTCTATAGAGCTTAAGCAATCTCAGATGTGCTATGATTCGCTGCCAAAATCTTTTGTGTTCTCTTTATGAACATCCAGAAAGAGTGGCCAGAGGGTTACATCTGTGTGTCTGCAGGAGGTGGAGGGGATGCAGGCTGGGAATCAGCATGGGCAGCGGAGCTTCCAGCGCCAGCCTGTGGCGAGGCACACAGTGCCGTCCTGCTGGGCTCCTAACAGGCAGAGTAGGTGAAATGTCAGACGTTCCCTCTGCAGGAAAGTGTCCTGGGAATAGCAGTGACCTTTCTCTTGGGAGCACTGGTGAGCTGTTTCTCTCCTGCTCCCCACCTCTGGACCCCTTCCACCAGGCCCAGTTTGATCTGGGTACAGAGAAGCTTTGCCTCTGAGGTCTGAAGATACACACAAAGGCTTGAGAAGAAGGAGGAGGTGGAATAAGGATGGATTTAGTGGAGATAAAGATTCAGGTGGTCAAATGCATCATCCTCAGCCCCAAAACCTGGAGCTTCTCTCCTCAATGATTATGTCTAAGCTGGGATGTGTGGGAATGCTTCCCTTTGGTGGTCCACCCTGGACAAGAGCTGGCTGTGCAATATTTTTTCTCTCTCTCCTGTGCCGGTTTCTCAGTATTTAACCCCAAGAAGCCAAACCACAGGTACAGCTGAGCAGCAAATAGCTTTCCCATCCTTTAAAAGGTCCTGAGCTTTCAAGAATTCAACCCTGCTCTTAAAAGGGGACATATAAGACTGTTTATCACCGTGGAATGACAAACTGGGGCTTGCTTCATGCCTGTTGAACCTTTCTGTGAAAAGATGTGCTTTTTAACAACAGCAGCATTTCACTACACACAGAGCAGATCATCAGGAATCCTTCTCCCCTGATCCCAGCTGGATTCATCCACTTCAACGCTGAATCCCAGGGTGCATCATGAACCGAGGCCCCAAAGGGCCATGCAGAAGAGGTGCCTGCATGGAGCAGAATGAGAAATCTTGGCACTTCCCAGCACAGCCAGCAGCTGCCACGAAGCAGGTCATCTCAGCCAAAGTCTGCCAATTTGCTCCTTTGTTCAGCATAAGCCAAAGATATGAGAATGGCCTGAACATAATTGGATCAGCTGTTCCTCTGGTGGGATGAGGCTGGAAAACTCAGTGCAGGAAGGCCGGGGCAGACGTAGAAGAGCGGCTGTGGAGTGAGGGGACCATCCCTACTCCCGTAACAGTACGAGGTCCTGTGTGACATCCACAGTCAGGAAACAGGCTGACCTTACCGCACTAGCGTATGAATTCATGGGCAAAGAATACAGGAAAACAAATAAATGCCATGAGGCTTAAGTGGGAATTAATTCTGCAGAGCAAAAGGCAACACGGTGATGACAACTCAGCTGACAGGGCTGAGCTGTGAGTGGCAGCGTCGTATTGCTTTGGGCTGAAGGTGGCAGTTCCAGTTCAAAGCAGAAGTCAGTGGAGCTGTCAGCTGCTTTGGTGGGATAAAAAATGGCGCTCTGCAATTTTTCTGCTCCATTAAATGAATACAAAGAAGCACCTGGGCTATGGTAAATCAAGATAAGAGCAGTGTAAGAAATGGGCCTCTGTGACACAGCAGGGAGAGAATGCAAGGAGGTAGTTTGCAAATGTCTGAATTCCCACTGAACCGAAATCGCTGTCAGCTCCTCAGGTCCTTCCCATTTCTACGGTGGTAAAATTTAAGGGCAGTTGAAAGGGACTGTATTAGAAATGACTGACTCGGAGAGAAGCTGCCTCTTCTCAGCAGCTTGCAGGGTCCCTGGCATTATGCAAAACCCACAAAACCATGGCTCTGCCCCAGCAAGTGAGGTGTGATGTGCCCAAACCGTGCTCCCGGCAAGGGCAGTGCTGCATACGGCTCAGCTCATGGGGCTGGGGGCAGCTTTCAGGAGCAAACTAGAGCTGCTGGTTGGAACACACTCTTCCCTGCTTCTCCCAGGGGTGGTAGGGGGAGGTGGAACGTGCCCAGGAGTTGAATTTTTTCACTGTAGTGCCTCGTCCTGCGAGTCACTGCCACCCTTCAACTCCCACTGGCTTTAGTGAGTGTGACAAAAAGCCGCTTACCTCTTACACAGGCATGGTATAATGTGAGGGCAAAAGTGTTTCCCAGGCTCTACAGACCCCCAAACATGTGATTCCCAATGGGATGGCCATTGATAGAGCTTGCCAATAGTGGTGCAAAGGGCTGGGGCACAGATCCTGGCACCTGAGAGACTGGGTGCTTACCCAAGTGTGACACCCCCTGCTCTTGTAAAGAAGAAGAGAGATGCTTTCTGAGAAGGGTGGGCCACTAGCTCTGTGGGGTTTGCAGGATGTAACAAGCACCTGCGATTATATAAAAAAATTAGAGCACTTTGGTATGCTCCCTGGGTTCGCAGGGAGTGGCGGTGGAAGCTAGAGCTGGCACAGGGGCGACATGTCTCATCTGACCTGGAGGCAGGACATCTCATAGCAACTGCAGGTCCCAATGTAACAAGGAACAAGGCAGGTTAAGGCTTTCCACAGGTCAGTTTGTCAGCACTCAGAGAGGTTTTTGCTGTGCCCATGTTGGACACCGATACAATGCTTCAGCTGCTCTCTGTTTCTGTGTGGTCCCATTGCTCCTCAAATACCAACCAGAGATATCTGGGACATAGCAGAGGTCTGGGACATATGGGAAGTAGTATATGGTCCAGGGTCTTCTGTAGAACTATAGGAGCTTATATGTAAGCTTGGGCAAGTATAGTCTGACTTCTTAGAAGACAGGGGAGCTGCTGGGTTGGCTCTTAGGAGGCTGTGAGTGCCTTCCATCGCTGTTCTGAGCCATTTGAGCTCACGGAAGGTGTTCACCCAGTGCTGAATACTATTAACCTGTGCTGTTTCCTTGCTGTGCCCTCATTTCCAGCACATCAAAAGCTCAATCAAGTCCTGTGGTGTGGGTTGTATTCATTGGCTATTTCAGATGAGTTTGCCAGAGCCCAGCAGCTCCCCAATTCTCCCTGAATGATGAATGCCAAGAGGAGGGCTAGTCATGCAGAACAGACAGGGAGGACGTGCAATCTGTAAGGAACCAGGGGTGACCAACGAGCTCTGGGGCTTGAAAAGCACACACAAGAAAAATGCAGGAATATTTAATCACAGCTCCACAAGGTGCTGCCAGCCAGCAAGGAACAGAGGCAGCCATAATAAGAGTGTCACCCATCAGGGATTAGAGAGCTGGAAATGGCATTTAGTCTGTGGCTGCCAGACCCCATATGTGAGCTTGGATGGGCCAAAGCAGAGATATTAAAGCCCTGTGGTCCCACAAGCAGCTTCCACTCTGTGAGCTCCTACATGAAGTGGTTTCAGATGAACAGCTATTACTGTGGGGACACACCACCCTGCTCCTCTTGCCCCCAGAGTCAGGGTTCAAAGCAACTCTTAGTCTGTGTGATGTAGAGGAAACAGAAGTCATCTGGCACTGAGAAAAGTAAGACCAAAATCTCCAGCTATAAATATGAAGTGTGAAAATTTGAAAAACGGCAAGTCTGCATCAGGTGTAAAGTGGCATCAGCAAACCTGAGGCAGCAGCACTGTAATGCTGTAGGCCGCTGAGGATCTGGCCCCAAGGGGGGTGTTCTCTGAATTCACAGCACTGGGGAGGGTTTACACAAGGCTGATAAATAGCACCAACAGGAAGGAAATGTGGTTAATGTTTGGGTTCTCAGAACTCAAAAAATGGTGCTTTTATTTTTGATGTTCTTCATAAAGAATGGTCCACGGTGATTTCATCTGCTGACATTCAGCCTCTGCTGCCACATTACCTCTCCTGCCCCCCTGCTGAACACTAAGCCTGTTGTGAAATGCGTTCCTGCACTGCAGGGACAAAAGCGAGATGCTGAGAGCACACAGCTCTCATCAGGGGGAATCGGGCTGGAGAAAAGAGGCCCAGATATGCAAGTGTAGGGAAGGAAAGGATGAGAACTGGATAAATAAAGCCTGAGGATGAGGATGTAGAAACCCTCAGACAAGTGTGGAGTGGGACATCAAGGCACCTCTCCTTGGACTGGTTTTCCATATCACTAACCCCAAGTATCCAGACGTACAGGTCTGTTTCTGTTCCATCCTTCCTTCCTTCTTCTTGCAAGAAAGGATTTTTTCAGAGGCATTGAGCCCTCCCTTCATGCCTGATTTTTAGAATTTGCATGCTTTGGATTTTTAAGCTTTGCAAATTCCTAGAACCTTATTTTCCCCCAAGAAAGTGGAGGTCCTGATGCACCTTTTCTATCACTGTAACTGAGGCCATAATCCCTAAACAGCAATGAAATCACAGGCAGGTAAACAGTGTCTTTAAATCTCTCCAGTGCCTCTTAAAGCAGTCTGATTAGTCCTGCTACCTTTTTAGCTAGGAAGCTTTTCTCAACACTTGGCATATGCCTTCTTGGCTAGAAACCATGGCTGGGAATGGCTGTGCCTCTGCAGTTGAATGATAGCTGTTGCCTATGTGTTGTTCACTGCCCTGCTGGTGGTTCACACTCTCGTGGGGGCCTCAAAAGGAGCAGATGAGCACCCCATCATCTCTGGAGGGCTAAATCAGCCCTGCATGGCAGCAACTAAGCAGTACCCGCAGAGCCCATTCTGCAGGCTCTGTGGAGGAGCATGTGCAACACAGCCAGCCGCTGGTGCAAGCAGTGGTGCTTTGAAGAAGATACAGTGCTGGCAAAGCCAATCTGGATTTAAGCCTAAACCAAAACCCTTTGGCTGCCCTGCAGGTCTACTCCTCCACTCAACTGCAATGGACTACTTCATCAGCAGACAGAAGAGAAAAAGCAAAATGAAAGTGACCTCAACCTATTTTTAGACAGTATCAGATGTAGTTGTTGGCAATTAATCACTCTGATGAGTACTGTTCATGCAGACTGGGATGCATTTTGGACTTTCTCTATTATGCCACAATCCCCTTCTTGCTGGAGTTTTGGATTATAGGTTTGGATGACATTTCTGCTCTGAAACTCCATTACATGTGGTGACTGAACTGCAGCAGTTGGCTAGTTGGGCAAGCAGCCTGCAAGCTTGCGGGGGAAGTACAGTCCAAACACAACAGCGAGGGCTCGCAACATTATGCAAACCTTACCCTTGCGGGGCTGATGGCCGGATTAACTGGTCTCTCCAACGCACAGACCCACGGAGAGAGCACAGGCTGAGAAACACAGCCGCTTCTGTCCAGCCCCGCTCTGAGGGCCAGGGGCTGCCCCGCTGCCGCTTTTATAGGCAGAGCGGTCGGCGCGTACCCTGTTCCGCGCCGTCTGTCATCCCGATTGGCCCGGGCGCTTGGGGCCCCTTCAAAGGAGAAGTGGGTACGTGACCAGTTTGCTCATGGCTAATGGCGGCCTGTCCCACAAGATGGTGCCCTGCGGGTGGGGACTAGGGTCAGTGGTGAAACTGAAGCCTGGCTGATCAGCCTGTCTCCCTGCATGCAGCCTGAGCTGGGGCCTGGGGGTGACAGCAGAGGAGGGCAGTGCATCAGCTATTTCAAAAGCAGAGGCGTGCCTTGAAGACCAGGTAACCGGTTACCTGGGGACGGCAAGGTCCCATGTGGTGCACTATGGGTGAGTGAGGGAGGTCTGTAAGACATTGTTGAGAGGGTTTTAGAGGGTCTATGCAGAAGTGAGTTGCAGAAGTGTGTGGGTTTTTTTTTTTTTTAGCTGATTCTTATTAAGGTCTCTGCTTTTTCTGAAACCCTTCCTCATCGTTTTGACCCTCAGATACTTGGCTTTTGCTCAGGCTGCACCTGTTGTACAGGTCTCCAGGCATGCAGGAGATCCCAGTGTTTTGGTGTTACAACTGCTTTTAAGGAGAGTGGTTTGGAAGGAGGACATGCACCGTTGTGCTGTTTGTTCCTGGAGGATTCTGGAAGACTCTTCTGACTCCTTGAGGACCCTTGTGATTACAAAGATCCCCTTCACCTGGCAGACTTGCTGTCAGTGGTGGAAAGAAGATTTAGGACAAAGAGATTTATACCGTTATGTGCCTAATAAGTGAGACAGAAGCTGAAGGCTAATAGAGTCCCTGCACATTCACCTTAAAGCACTCTGCCAAGTACATTATTTATACATCAAAATAACTTCTGAGTCTTCCTATGTCCCACGTTAGCTTCACAGCTTGTTCTCTTCTTTGTTCCCAGTCCCTAACCTTGCCTGGCCAAAGATTGCTCTTGTACCTCAAAACTCAACTTCACTTGGTAAAGCAACAGGACTTGCTGTGACCCTGGGAAGGGCAGACCACAGCCTGGTGTTTTGGGAAGCCCTTGGGCTCTCTTGCTCAGACATACCCCAGAAGCTACAGCTGCCTTTGCGGGCTGGAGCTGGCTCTGCATGCATGTTCCTCACACACTCACAGCATTTTCATTCTTCATCCAGCACCCTGTGGCCAAGGTTATTTTTCTAAGTGATAGCAAGTGGTTTTCTTCACCCTTCTCAGGCAGAGAGGCAATGAGGAGAGCATTTGAGGAGAGCATAAGGAAACATTTTGTCATGAGGAAGACCTCTTTCTGGGAAACCCAGCAGTAGGCTGAGCCCTGCACACTCTGCTCTGGTTCAACTCATTGCATTTCACCTGGCTGCAGCCTTGTGGGCACTTCTGCATTGACCTGGGGCTGGGGCACAGCATGACACATGTGCAACCTAGTCATGCCAACCCTTTGGAAGCCTCCACCCTGAAGTCCCTCTCACCCATCTAGAACCAGATGACCTCCAGCTTTTGGCTGTCAGACCCAGAGAATGGATTAAGGTGGAATCCTTGCAGACATGGTGTCCTCGGCACCTACTCACTGGAGACAGCCCTGGGTGAGGAATGGATTGTGCTGCAGTCTGGATTTGCTCTTCCCCTGTTTGGGCTTGGGTTTGCTTGCCAAGCTGCAGCTAGGACTGTGGACCAAAGCTGAGCTCCCTGGGAGCTGTATATCAGAGCCTCTTTTACAAGGATCTCCAGAGATGATCTCATTTATATATTTTCCCTGCTACCTACCAGGCCTGGTGGAAAAGAAGACAGTTAAAGTAGCTTTGACACAAGCAAGGCAAAATACCATGCCAGAGCATTTTCCTTCAGCCACCTCTGACTACCGGCTGCTAGGAAACTATAAGCCTTGGGCCAAGCTTGCTGTCTGTCTGTCACCTTTCAATGGCTCTGGTGAGAAAGAAATAGCTAAATCCCCATCTGAGCTCCAGCTGGGCATCATCCTTTGTGTGTGAGAGGCGTTAGTAGGACTGGTCTAAACAGCAGAACAGCCAGGGTCGCTCAAGCAAGAGCGGAAAAACACGGGTAAATAAGAAAAAGGTTACTATGCAAGGAGGGCTCCAGGAATACAAAACGTGAGCCTTTCTACACATGCAGCGGTGTGCCAAGAGGCTCTGCCCCTTGGAGGGAGGCAAACTGCCTGATAAAGCTGCTCAGCAAAGCCCTTTCTCAGCATAAATATAAACTCAGTTCACCTTTCCTTAATAACTGAAAAGTTTGTTGGTCACTTCAGTGTCTTACTGGCTCCAGATGATGAGAAGTGGTTGTGCTGTTTGATATAGCTGAGCTGCACATGATGAAATTCAGCATCTTTGTAGAATGGATTGTTCCCCAGGAATAACACTGTGTCCTAGCTTCAAAAGGAGAGATCACAAAGATGAAGGGATAGGGGAGGAGCTCCTGAAAGTCCAAGTGCAGAAGACAAGGTGTTGGCAGTAATATTGTAATATTGTAATAACTTGTAATATTCAGTCTCGGGGAGATGGGAGGCAAGAAGGAAAAAAGCAAATAAATTAAAAAAAAACAGTGAAGAGCTGGCAAGGTTTAAGAATCTATTAAAGTCAAATAAGTATCACTCAAAGCATGAAAATTCAGCCCAAGCACAGTCAGCTCTAAGGAAATAGCACTGGCAACTCAAAATGAGATTGTTTACTTGGCACCAAATTGTACCTTTCAGGATATTCTTTTCAAGTAATAAAGATGAAGAAATTGACTAAAATTGAAGTGACCAGAGAAAGAAGTGCTATTTACAGTTCATGTCTTGGCTCTGTGAAGGACTCCAAGCAATGTGAGAGCTCCCATGGACTGGACAAGCTGGATTACCCTTATGAGCAGAGACGGTTTCCCCAAATGTTCATGGGATGTTACATCGGCTCACAATTTTACAGATTTTAAATCCAGAAGAAACCGTGATTATCGTTTGGTTTTTAGTGTAAGGCAAGAAGTTTCACACAACACTTCCAATTTTGTTCCTTTATGCTCTGGTTATGCTGCAGAGAAAGTTTTCAGGCTGAGGTCTGCAGATAACTGGAGCCCACAAAAGGTTACTAAGGAAGGCAGCTTCACACATTCTTCACAGCAAACCACATATGTGAAATTGATAAAAAAGTTTCTGTCTTCACTGTGAAATTTTTAGCTGTCCATAAATGAAAACAGACAAAAAACACTTGGAAAGACATCAAAGTTTAAGCTAAAGGCCAAAAATGGATAGTTTTCTTTGTAGCTATGGAGGGTGTAGTAGCCAAGGCACAGACAAGGAAGGATTGTCACTAAACTATCTCGGGAGGCCACATAGTGGCAAAGCGCCTGCCTTTGGCCCTATGAGTCGCCTGCGATGAAGCTGGGGATTAGACCTATCAATACTTTTTGGTGTTACGAAGTTATACATACTGGTTTTATGAAGTTATGTACTTTTATATATTTTGATTTTATGAAGTATTTTGTAACCCCTAAATAGATATGGCACGAGAAGGAAAAACAATTTTGATTTCTATAAAGGAAGTTCCTCTAATCTACCATAATTATTTGACTATGATGATAAAAGTGTAATACTGGAGAAAGAGAAATCCTTTGGATTTCAAAAGTTAATTTAAATTGGTCAGGCCAGGAAAGATACTGATAAATTTCTGGAGGATGTCAGACACTCAGATGAATAAGCAGCACAATGTCATATCTTATGCCAAGTGCTAGGTCACATTGGAAGGAATGGATTGAACACCTTGTTAGAGCATTGCTGAACTCCAAATTAATGGTACCCATAAAGGGAATAGATCTGGGCATATGCACACACCTAAATAAAGAGTAAGGCTCTCTGTGCAGGACTAGTCTGACGAGTAAACAAAATGTTAGCATGCCTAAAAGTTGGGGTAGGAAATAACTGGGCTCCTACTGTATAACCTGATGGAGCCCTGACCTTTCTAAGCTTGCTTAGCTCTGATTATCCTGTCCCAGAAAGGCACACACAGGGAGGAAGCACATCTGAAAACGTTCAGAGGCTGAGGAAGCTTCCTTGTGAAAACAAACTGAGAAGGTGGAGACTGTTTGTCAGGGCCATGCATGCACTTTGTTAGGAAACAAAGACCTAAAAAGGAATGCAGTAGAGATATACTGGGAAGCAAGCTAATTTATCTTTTCTATAAATATAAGGCAAGAGAGGAATCAACAGAATCAGAGCAATGTATTTTAAATTGATAATAGGCTTTTTATATGACAATTCACAGTTAATCTGTGGAACTCTGTTGCAATATATCACAGGGGCCAAGAAGGATGAAAAATCAGGTCTCTTCAAAACTTCCATACTGTATGCAAACACTGGTGGTTTGACCTGGGGAATATTTTACAACTGGCCTAATTCTGACATGGATGTGATGATCTTGAAAGGTGCGATGACATTTGCAGTACAATTCAGTGTAATTTGCAGTGTAATTCAAGCCACGGATACTCAAGGCTTGGAGCACAGATCAGAAAGGAAAGTACCATTTGGGTCTCTTCTCACCTGAGACACTTTTGCAGTGTAGCTGCCCTGCCAGCCAGCCTCCCTCTGATTAGGGTTAACTAGACCTTTGCTGTTTGCCAGACAATTTCTCTTCCTGTTTAACTTCCTAGGCCTAGGAGAGTAGCACACCAAGAAAGTGCCAGCTCTTGTACC
Organism: Scopus umbretta; assembly: GCA_013400535.1. Taxonomy (NCBI): domain Eukaryota; kingdom Metazoa; phylum Chordata; class Aves; order Pelecaniformes; family Scopidae; genus Scopus; species Scopus umbretta. Next base: position 190,188 of record VZTL01016735.1, read on the forward strand.
AAGAACTCCCCACCAGCATGAACTGAAAGGCCAAGCATCAATCAGCCAGCCGTTCATGCACTATCTGTTGTGACATCCTTCTGCAGACAGAGCAGTAAAAGTAGCGAATGTTTGCACGTTTGAAATGTGCTACTGTCTATAACATCTAAACGCAGCCTTGGAATTGCATATCTCCACTTAGTTTATTTGTTTTCTCTATAAACATACCATGCATAAAGAGTGGAAACTTTTCTGAACAGCTTCAAGCCTGACCAGGATCATTATGTAACATCTGTGGACGAGTGCTGAGGCAGCTTAAGAGCAAAGCACCGTTTACAGACAAGACAAAGCCAGCTCTGTGACTGTAAAGAGCTTGTTGCAAACATGCAACAGGCATGAAGTCTGAGAAGAGATTTATGGCGTACTGGTATATGGTATACAGATCTGGTCTTTAAAGGAGCTGCTATATTAGCATCCCCGGGTCTCTGTGGGATGTACATGAATTCTGAAGCCATCTCCTGGGTTTGGAGCAATTTTTCAGCTCTCCTTGGGGGAAGTTCAGGGAAGAGATGGTAAATGGAGTCAACCCTGACAAAGACCAAGAGGGTTGTGAAAGTTTGGAGAGAGGATGAGAATTGCTGAAGTGCTGGAGTTAATTTACAGCACACTGCTCACAGTTTCACTTCAATCTACCCTCCTCCAGATGTTTGTCTGTAAAAGGTTCATCCAGGCTTCATTTCTTAGCTGAAAGGGTTGATAGCAAATATCTTTATCCTCTGATTGGCTACTATTCTGATGAGCAAAATAGACAAGCGCTGCCAGAGAAGAGCCTGTTCCGTGTGCTATATTTGTAGCTGTGAGAACACAAAAAGATATGCCTTTGGAATATAATTGCCTGATTTCTCAGATGTCCTTCTGGATCCTGGCCTGGCAGCTAATTTTCCCATCTCCAGTTTTAATCTCCAGATTCTTCCAGTTGACTACCCTGAGTTTTTGAATACAGGCACTGACACTACAAGTTCTTACTGCTCTGAAGAAATGTATCCTCAGTATTATTAATCACTGAAGTTATTATCCTGCAAACAGGGGAAGGGACAGAGGAGGCTGAATGGCTTCTTGTACCTGTTGCAAAACCTGAGTCACCCAGGGAGCCTGGACTGTGCTCACCTCTTTAAAGCAGAGATAGGGCTTTCTTTGAGGCACCTTAGAGCCAAAGCTCTAACTTCCACTTGGCACGTACCTGGCTCGCAGCTGTAAGTGCAAGGGAGTGGATGGCTGCTGCTGGCCCCAGCTAGAGGTAAACAGACAGGGACAGCCAGGGAACCTCTGTCCATGGGGAGTGGTTTGGGGCACCGAACTCAGGCCACTGCATTCACTCTCACTCTGCAGCTCCCAGCTAGGAGAGCAGCCAGGAAGAACTTGTTCTCCTGGGATGAGTCAGGAATGAAGATACAGGGAAGAGAGGTGCAGTGGTGACAGAAAAAAAGTCATTAAATACAGGCAGCCTGCAGGAATGGGCCAGGAAACCCAGCAATACAGGAGCCTGCAGAGGCAAAGCAGCTGGAGGAGAGAGGCCCCAAGGTGGACATCTCAGGAAGATCTGGAGGAGCACTACATGGAGTGTATCCCTCCTTTTACACAGAGTGAGATCATGTGTGCCCATAACCAGGGGATGGTCCCAGAGCAAGTGCTGGAAGGTGGCACTCCTGGATGTGCAGCCACACTGGAGATGCACTGGACTGACATGCTGGGGATGTGCTCCAAACTGGTCATACGGGGAATGTGCACCATGAATCCCATTGAGACTGCCACCAAATGTAACTCCTGTCCAGTCTCTGGGGAATATATAGCCTTGGGGCTGTGTAGGGTCTGGTCCTGAGGCAGCAGAGGCCATGGTGGCAAAAGCACAGCTGTGCTTTTCCTAACTGTGCCTAACTCTGACACATCCACCCAAGGAGTGGGGCCATATCTCGGCACTCTCCGTGGCTCTTCCCTCTGCTGTAGAGTTTAACCCAGGGCATGAGACTCTTCGGCATCCTGAATTGTCTTTCAGACCTAGAGAGCTGAAGGACCACTTAAGGCTCTGAACCTCCCATGACTTGCTGGCTCCCAGAGCATTGCCAGGGCTCGCTTGGTGGGAACTGACCTTTGAGGCTTCAAGGTTTAAGCCCTGGTGGCTCAGACTCACCATGCCACTCCATACAGGACAGGAAAAGAGGGAGCAAAATGGGGAAAACAAAAATTAACAATAAAATGTCAGCAGAGGAAGAAAGAGGAAAAAATTCTCCAGTGAGTATACATGGGAAAATAGGCCAAAGTGAAAAACAGATTCAAAGAAAATCTGAAAAATGGAGCAGAGAGAGAGTTCCCATGAAAACTGTTTTGTATACAGGGCAAACTGTAGGCAGGCCACATTTGGGCCACATAACATAGGCTTTGTTCTAGCTAGAAAAACAATTACAAACCAAATACTGACTCATTCTTGGAAAAATAAAATCCACAAAACTTTCATTTACAGGAGTGAAAGGTCTCTGAGCTTTGGTGAGATCTGCAGATGTCAGAAAAATACCTCTCAGGGTTCAAGTGAAGCTTGTCCCAGTGTGGCCAGGTCCAGGCTTGGTAGGAGTGGAAACCAGACTCTGGAAGGAAGAGGAGGAGGGTTTGTAAGAGTCCAGGCAGGCGAAGCGAGAATGCAGCAGCCTTAGGAAAGTGGTGTGTCTCTCCCCTCTAGGGGTCATGGTGACTTCACTAAAAGAGCCTTGCTGCGCCAAGCCTTGGTGTCGAGTGCCTGTCCCTGAGGGTCAGCTTTGCAAAGCTCTTGGGAAGGCAGCTGCCAAAAGAGAGGTGGATATGACCTCCTTGGGGATGTGCTCAAAGAGGAGATGTCATTCTGTGGCTTCCCAGCATCTTTAGCTTAGCAAACAGCACAGCAAGGAGCAATCTGGTTTTGCTGCACCACTGTCAGAAACCTGTACTGCTTCACTTTGCTTTGTCTGAGCGGTGGGGTGGTGCTGAGCTGCTGCCAGCCATGCCCAGTGAGGATCCCACAGGTTCATCTAATGGCATACTCTGAAACAAAAGAGGGGCCCGAGCTGTTGTTTCAGCCTTACAGACCCAGGGACACATTCACAGTGAGGACACAAAGGCAGGTCATACTGAAATAAATAACTTCTGCCATCAGCCAAATTTGGGCAGTGACAGGGTGAAAAATCTGTTTTGGAAGAGCAAGATGAGTTTTAATCAACACACCATCCTTGCTGGGAGGGCCAGGCTGAGGAGCAGCAGAAATCCCTTGTGTATGATCCCAGCGTAGTGAGATTTCTCAAAGCTCAGGGGCCTGTGGCCGATATTTTCAGGGTCACAAGTGCCCCACTTTGTGGGTGACAGCTGCTTTTGCTCATCAGCAGAGAGTGGCCAGAGGAAGATATTAATTTCTTTTTCCATTGAAGTTTAAAAAAAAAAAGTTTTCTTGCAACCATGACCAAGAAAGGAGGCAAATTTGCACAAGGCAAATAAACAGTCGTTAATGTGCCACAGAGATATGTTTATGCTTCGTTCCTGAAAAACACAGCCTCTCAGTAGTACAACCCTCTGGGCTAGAATTGGGGAAGGAGTGAGAGCTGGGGAAAACAGCCCGAGTGGAGTGGTGGGGGGGGTGTCCCTATCACTGCCTGCCCATGCAAGCAGACAGCCACCATGAGCGAGCATGGAGTCACATCCAGCCAGGAGAGGTGTCTTGTGAGAGGGCAATCTTCAGATGTGGGGTTGCACTTCTGTTTTCCCCTTGGTTTGATGGTGGAGCTTAGCATGGGGCTCGTGTGCATCCCCAGCATCCCTTGCCAGAGAGTAAAACCCTTATGAGGTTGCCCTGAACAGCCATCCTCATAAGAGAAGAATGTGTCACCTTTAGTAGGACTGAAGTCCAAGCTTGGAGGGCCTACAATGTTTTCCCAACGTTTTATCTTACCTCCCACTCCCACTTAGAGCCTGGATGGCTCTGGCCTCTATCACAGCAGCAGAGAGCTCACCCCACGGGCAGAATGCCTGCAGTCCCAGCTCAGTGATCTGAGAGCAGGTGTGAAATGGCCAAGCCACCCCCCAGGCATGTCACACTCCGTGTCCCCAAACAGCAAATGCACTAGGGAAAGACAGTGACTGCTGAGCCCAGACTGGGCTGGGTGTGTGGCCAGGGCCACATGTGTGACCTGAGCAGGGAGGTATCGGGAGCGAGTCCTGTTTGCCGTGAAACATTGTGCTGTGCCCACCTTTACTCCATGTGCTGGGACCCAGTCAGACAATATTTATCCCCTTGGAGATAAAGCAATAAATGGTGACATCTGTAGCTCTGGCCTGTGTAACCTGAGTCATATAAAACCCACCCCAAAAAGCTGGGCTGGCATTCCTTCCCAGGCTTGCTTTGTTTGCAACTCTTGCCTGGTTCTAGCAGCTCCCGGAGCACAGCACAGGCAGGTGCTGGGCCTCTGTGCACAGGCTCAGGGTGCTCTCCTGTCTGCTTCAAGTTTCTCTTCCATGGCCTGGGTGCAGAGTATACAAGAAGGAGATCGTTTTGCTGAACTATGGGAGAATCAGTTGCTGCATTAGACCATTTCTGAGTGACAACATTCCCAATGACTGTGTTTCTAATCCCCAAGGGGAATTTACAGAGAGATTTGGAAAGGACAGTGCTGGATCATTTTGGAAGAGCTGTGGTAGCTTGTCAGAGAGGCAAAAATCGTGGTCCTAACCAGCAGCATTCATCAAACAGATCTGCACTTCTCGTAAGGACACTGAGCCCCAACTTGCTTGAATTCCCCTTAGGTCAAGTATGTTCTTCTTCCCCCAAACTGTAGTGTCCGCTCTTCAGACACAAAACCTCCCCCTTCCT
>VZTL01016735.1:195884-213312 GCA_013400535.1 Scopus umbretta
TTTTTTTTTTTTTTTTGTCCTGGCATCACAAATGACTTCTGGAAGCAAAGGGTGGAAAAACAAGCCTGCAGAGCACGAACACAAAAAGCAAACATGGGGATGCTTGGTTTCTAGTGATGGGAGGCCAGTGCTGCTGATGGACTAAGTCATTGCCCCAGCTGGCAAGGGAACCATGGTGGGACAGGCGGAGGTGGAGAGATGGCAGATGGCCTCTCCGGACCAGCTGGAAAATGGCCTGGTAGGAAAAGTGAGGTCTTTCCAATTCAAGGTGGTGTGAAAAGACTCTGACCCTCCAGATGTAGCTCAGGGAATGGTGTGACCATGGCTGCCTCGGGGACCCAGCGATGCTTGTGTCGTGCCAGGCACCAAGCCCAGTGCCTCCACGAGCTAGATCCATGTGCTACAGCACCCCCGTGGCTCCTATTTAAAACTGTCCTGTGTCCCTATGCCAGCTCCATGCTCCAGGATTGCTCTTTGGAGAGCCATTCCAAGGAGCAATCCCACCTCGGGGACACATGAGTCCTTGCTTGGCTGATGCAGTTGTATTCAAATATGTTTGTGGCCCTTTTATTTTATTGCTATTTGTCAGACCAGGATAACCACCTCATTAAATCCAACCCTGCCTTGACAAAGCATTGGCAGGAAGACTGCAGAGATCAGCTATGTCCCTGGGACAACTTAATCTGCCTTCAGGCTGTAGCTGTTACGGAATAATAAAGCTCCCCTGCTCGGATGTGCTCTACAAAAGGTCATATCCTTTCCCAACACCCTCTACAGTAGCCCTGGGCTGTTCTGGGAGGGGAAGGGAGTTCCTCTCCCCACTAAGAGATGTGCTTCCAGTCCCCTGCTCCCATTTCAGCATGTTCCCCCTGCCCTGCCCTGCAAGCTTTCAGGCTGATACAGTTTTGGACTGGCTCCACTGCTGGATGAGCATCAGCCCAATCTAAACACCCACAGCGTTCCTGAGGCTGGATGGTTCTTGCTGGACATTTTGTATGTGTTCCTCAGGCCTTGCTTCTCCCTATCGTGTGCATCCATGCACCCTCTGGAAGATGCTGCTGTGAGGGCTGGTGAATGGTGCTGCTGTGGGCATAGCAAAGCCTGTAATGGATAGCAACGTCTGAGGTGTGGAAGGGGCACTGCTGTCCTGGGTGCGCTTGTGTAGCTGTATGTTGGTGTGTATGAGCTCTGATAAAACTGGTGTTCGCTCCTGCATATAATGTTGATGAAAGAAAAGAAAACAAGGCATGACCTCGCTGAAGTTTGCTGTGGAAAACATTATTTCACTCTCCAAACTGAAAGTTATTGATCAAAAATGCTAATATGTTTTTTTCCCCAATCTTCCTATAAATATTTCCAATATATAAAAATGCACCTTTCCCTTTGGAAAACTGACAACATTTATTTTAGCCATATATCAATTTTTTCAGGAGAAACTACTTCAGCAAGTGCGTGCACTTTTCATTGCACATTGACATTTCATGCACTTGTTAAAGTGTTTTCCATTGTGATAGCCAATTGCTGATCTGATAAAAAGTGGACTCCAAAACAACTACAAGCTATGGTATGATTGTTGCAATGAAGCTGCTGCTGCTATGACCCAGACCCACTTGCTTTTTCTCTGTTTTTGATAAGCAACTTCTAAGAGCTGGACTAACTTTCACTCTGCTCTTCACATGGCCTTGATTTTTTTCTCAGCTCTGCAACACATCTCTCTCCTTCGCAATACTTCTACTTTGATCTGCCTTTGCAAAGTTTAATTGCCCAGAGAATAATTAATTTGAGCTTCTCTCCCCATTGTGTAACAGAAAGGCTTGTAAGACCAGCCTGAGTTCTGGCACTGTCTTTCATTACAGTTCCATCCCTACACTGCACCTGACTGCAGTGGCATTGCAGCTCAGGGTTCCTGGCACTGGTCCCTTCTTCCCAAAGGAGACGTCTTGCTCCTCACTATTAGGGCAGGAATGACTGCAAAACTGCAGCTTCAGAAAGACCTCACGTGACAACTTCTACACCCTGGTGGTCAATACTGAATTTGAGAGGGGGAAAAACCTTCTTCTGACCCCGTTTCTGAGAAATGTGCCCTTGACCACCTCGAGGTGGATCACCATGCCTTACTGGTGAGGTCCTTCCTGTGTAAAGTATCAAAAACTACTGTGTCAACCTGTGCGTCAGCTGGGGAGAGGACTGGCCACTGGTCACAGCCTTTGAGGTGACTTGCACTTGGTCCTACAGTGGCATGATGGAGCTGATGAAATTTTTTAAAAGTAGTAAGCAATGAACCTTCATCAGGATCCTCCCACAGCTCTGTGCCAGGGAAGTATTTTGTTTGCAATTCAACTTATTTCTCCCTGTCTCTTCTTTAACTTTGTCAAGGCTCAGAGAGGGATCTGGAGGCTGTCCTGGGCTTCTCCTCACAGCCAGCACTACATAGCCATTAATTACCAGGGGTGACTGTGCTGGGAACTTCACCTGGTGTGGTACAAAAACACTGCTTGTTGGCAGTATGGCTGGCTGAGGGTAAAGCCTGAATGGGTAAACAATATCCCCAGTAATGAGAAGTCCACATAGCTGAAACCTGAACAACCCAGTGGGAAAACCACTGATGGACTAGCTTGGACATAAAAAGCCTGACAGCCTTGGGCCACAGCGAGCAAACTCTGATGCTGCTGATCAGATGGGTGTTGCTGCAGGAATTAGGACCAACTGATCTTCTTGATGGAGGAGGTGGTCAGACCAAGACTTTTCTTTCAATGTATTGCATAGTAATTTTTATTTGAGAACCCTTAAATTCTACACCATATTTAAGGCACTTGCTCCAAAGGAGCCACTGTGTCAGCAAGAAATGAAGGCTGTAGAAAGCCAATCACCTGGCTTTTTTGGCCAATTTTCAGGTTTGAAATACTGTCTTCTGCTTTGATGGATTTATGATAATATCTGTTACTTAGGAACTCTGAGTGCCTTCCTTCCAGAAAATAGTTAGGATGGTTACTGTGAAAGCATGAAGATTTGGGGGATGTTGGATATGAGGGAAATGAGGACATCAGAGTGAAGAACATGAGCTAGCTAACTAAGATACTTCTGGAGAACTGAGTCATCTATTTTATAAGGTTTCTTAGAGGGTGGTGGGGCAATTCTGCTTTAAAACATAATTTCATTGTGAAGAACCCTGACTTTTCTCTGCAAAGTTGGTATTTCCATGAATATTTAATATTTAATGTGAGCCAGAAGAAGTAGCAATGTACAGTCAGCTTGTGATTTCATCCACAGGAAATGTGATCATATTAGAAAACACATGTAACACATGTCCCTTCTTATTAATTATGCAGTACCTCATAAATTGCTAGATACAGACTGAGCTCAGTTGTTTCATTTTTCCTTTGCACAACAGAGTGGAACTAAGCTCTGCCAGATTTGGGTTTCTTATGTTTTAATTCCTTTGGGGGGAGCATGCAAACATTTCTTATCAGAAACTTAGAAGCAAAGAAATAACCCTCCACGCTTATCACTGACTCCTGGACCCTTTTCAAAGGATATTTGTTGTGGCATAAAGTTCAGTAATGCCTGACTTAGAAGGAAACTCATGAGTTCTTCCATGCCTTGTTCTTGGATGCACTGTTTATCCCTGGATCTCCATGTCGTTATATCAAGGGCTTTCTTCTCTGTTCACATTTATCCCTTACTCTAGGGTAGTGCTGCAAAAGAGACTTAACTGTGAAATTGGGTATTTGTCCTCAGTGGATTACAAATTTTGGGAAAAATGCAGTTCATGGGAGAAGGAAATTATTCACACATTTTGGGTCAAATTTTGTGAAAAATCCTCCCTCCAATATTTCCCTTCCCCCAAAGTGCTGAAGTTTTTCATTTTAACATTTCGAAAGAAGCCTTGCAGGCTGATATTTCAGAATCATGGCTTTTTTTCTCTTGAAACATCACCCATCTTTTGAGAAAAAGAGTGAAAAAGAAGAATCAATGCTCCCCAAACAAAATAAGTCTCTTGTTTTGGGTCTAGTTCATTTTCTCTGTCATTGTTGTTTTGCAAAACAAGCTGGGGGAAAATGCAGTTCTGCTTGGACTGAGCTAATTCATTTTCTCTGATTCCTTTGTTCACCAACTAAACTGAAAAATCGGCTGTTCCTACAGCTCTATTTGCAAATGAGCTGGAAAAGCTCCTTATTCAAACAGTAAGACTGTAAGAAATATCCAAGGGATCTCAGGAGGAATAGCACCAGGGGACAGCATTTTGTTTAGAAGCATTTCTCTTGTTCTTTGGTGTAAAATTCCACCTTTTGCAAAAAAGAAGCACAATGCCTGTGATTTAGAAATGGCAAAGACTGCTTTTTAAGAAGCAAGCATGAGCAGGGCAGTATAAACCATCCAATGCGCCAAAGTTGGTTCCCGTGGTCCTGGTAATATCACGCTCAAGGGTGCAAAAGAAGTAATGGAGTGTGCAGGCAGGGCGGAAGGGAGGGGTCTTGTGTTGGCTTGGGCTGATCAAGAAACAGCCCAAGCAACTGAGGGACTCCATGGCAGGGCTTTGGCTCTATTTTTCCAGTGTTATTTTTACTCCTAATGAACTCTTGGTCCTGGTGGAAATGAGCTCAGTAGCACAATGCTTCCTGTGGTTACCTGCCAAGCTAGAGGCACCCATCCCACCCAGCCCCGCTAACCCCAGGGTGCTGCAGGACCCTGCCTAGGGACGGCAGCCACCACAAGACCCACCATGCTTCCCTGCTGGTGCCTGTGACAGAGCGTGCCTGCGGGCCGGGCAGGGGGATGTGCTTCAGATGGAGGGGAGGTGGAGGGGACAGCTTCCCCCCATCTAGCTTGGAGGTCCAGTGCCAGAAGGCAGGCTCCGCACCGCAGCCCAACGTGGCGGCTGCTGCCCCATCTCCAGAGCCACAGTCCGGCTGTGGCTGACACACAGCCAGTGTCCGGCTCTAGGACAGGACCGCGTGTCCCTTCCCATACTGCCTGTACTGCCCAGGGCTCTGCAGCCTCCCCAGAAATGCAGTCAGCATGTCTGTGCATCCTCCCAGAGAACATTCACACTCCCAAACCAGTTCCCAAGGGAGGACTTTTCCTAAATCACTGAGTGGATTTGAGAGCAATTTCACAGAAAGCCTGGAATAACCAATTCCTTTCCACTGTTATTTGGAATCAGCCATGACTTCATTTAACTGTCAGGACATTAAACTCATGGGAGGTTTCAGTTACTTGCAGCTGGTAATGCATCAAAGGGCCTTGGTAAATGGAGATGGCTTAGTAAGCCATGCCCTACCTTCCCTGGATAACGTGCAGGTAGATATTGTAAGTGGATGTGTTACTAGCAATAGACCAGCAAAGATGGAGAATAGGTCCCTCTCACCTATGTGGTGTCCTCCTCTTCCTCCCCACCAGCTCATAGTTTCAGCTGTCACGGTTGGGAACATGCCCATGAGGTCTCTCCAGGGACAAGATGAACGCAATGTCTTGTCTCTGGCCTGAGGTTTTCTGCCTATTCCTGTCTAGGTATGGGAAAATAAGGAGGGAACAGTTAATTATCTTAATCTTTACCAATGAACCTGTAAAGTGCTGGATGTGGGAGGGCAGAGGAATCAGGTCAGTACTTTTGGGCCACAGCATAATTCCACTGTAATTCCCCAGGTCCCAGGAACATTACAGACCCTATCCTGGAGCACCATTTCCAGCAGGGACAGCATAAACAAGTCAGCCTTAATCTCATTAGCTCAATGATGTTCTTTATTAGCCTAAATCAGACTGGCATCCTTTTGATGTCTGTCCAAGATGGATTGTATCTCTGTCTCATTGGAAAGGCCATCAAGAACTCTGTTCCTGGGCTGTAAATAGAAGGAAAAAAAATTCCTGGTTGATGAACTGTTTCACTGGCAAGCCAGCAGCCAGCACAAGGGAAGCAGCTGAGAAAGTGCAATGATCAGAGGTCAAACTTTCTGCAAACTGAGGCTGACTTTCGGGAGGACAAAGCCCCTGCACTCAGTGGTGAAATCCCATTACCTCTGCCAAACCTCCAGTCCCAGGTGAGCCTGGTGTTAGGGGCTGAGAACGGCTGAACGACCTGACTGGTGTGACCTCTGTTTTGTGTCTGCCCATGAGTGGCTTTCTTGCCAGCCACCTTGGAGCAGAAGAGGATGCAAGGCAAGGAGAAGGGAACAGAAAAATCAAGAGAGGAGGGCGGCAACAGAATTAAGGCAAGGCAGGAAGGGACTGGATGCAGGGTATCATTACCCTGGGTTTGGCTACTGGTCCATCCCATCTGCTAGTCTCATTATCCTGTCCCTGGCTAGATGCATTATAGGAAACATTGCTAGGGATGGCACCCCAAAGTGGGAGTTTCTTCACCCCCAGCACTGCATGTCCTGTTGAATGCAGCTTTGTGCATGTGTTTGGTTACTTAGAAGAATGAAGGAACTAGTGCCATTGACACATCCTACATGGTGGGAAACTTCCCAGGCATCTCCTTCCCTCTTCTCTCCCAGCACAATCCCAGCTGCATCTAAGCTGGGCCAGGAGACTTAGCTCACAAAAATGCACATGGCAAAATGGTACTACAAATGCCTTTTTTTTCATGTGCAAGAAGGATGGAGAAGGAAATGAATGTGTATTAACAGATTAATGACAGGCCTGTTGTTTTTGTAATGGTTGTCTCAGTGGTAAAGAAGCTGATGTTCACAGGAGTCCATACCTTCAGCCTGAGACATCCGTGATGATAAGTAGTAGCTTTTCTCTTTCTTCTTCCAAAAAAAGTTGAATAAAAGACCTGCATTATTGCAGGGTGTGGTGGCTGACACCATGCATGATATCACTGCCTCAGCAGTGCCAGCACCTTGGTCTCATGGCATAGCCCAATGTCTTTCCAGGTGTGGCACCAGGAGATGGTATCTCCCCCGCCTTGCTGTGTCCTGCCTGAACATCACAGCGTGACACCGACTCTTTGCCCAGACCTCAGTTATTACGGGGAGAGAAGCTAGTCTTGGCTTCAGCTCCGCATTTCAAACTGATGTCGGCAGTGCCATTGGATAAGTCTTCTTTATTTTCTTAAAGACACTCATTTGATATAGTTATTTTAATCAGTCTTTTCCCTGTTGTATTTGCTGTGGGCTATGGGTGAGGAGAGGAGCCGTGCAGGAAACGAAAAATAAGCAGGTCAATCCGGGCCATATTCTTGCACATCTGATGGCTAACAGCTGATAGAAACTCCCGATGACATAAGCCAGCTCCCTCTCCCAGGATGGAGCCAGACATAGTATTTACTATATTGACTGTGTAAGGAGAGCTAAGCCCAGCCTGTAGCAGGCTTGGTGGATTGCACATGCACTCGCTTCCTGGGCTTGCTGGGTAGCCAGCAGCTGTTGCCTTTCTGTGCACCTCAGTTTCCCCATCTGAAAAATGGGGATAATGAAACTAATCTCCTTTATGAAGTGGGTTGAGATTTACTGGTGCAAAACACTGGGTGAGGCCGCCAGCACGTCTGGGGAAAGCTGCAATGCTCAAAGCTCAAAGTGTGAGCTTTGAGACAAGTGCTGTTACATTTAACTCTGACAGTCTCTTCCGTAGTTGCAGGGAAAATACTGCAACTGCCTTAAATTAGAACTTAATGGGATCATTTTAGTACATAGAAATTAGTTGCTTCCAAGGAGCCAAGGTTTTTCATGTGCCAGTGTTTAGTCTCTTCATTGCATCCTGCTGCAGCCTGGGAAAAGGCAGAGGGAAAGAAGCAGAGACCACTTCTTGCTTACACTGCCCCACATCCAGAGTAGGTGAGAGACTTGTCCCGGGTTTTACTCCAGAGCTGGTGGGTAGGGTATACTTTGGTTCTTTTTGCAAAGGGAATAAATTTCCAGGAATTTTAGGCTTTAGGGCAGGATTATAATTTTCTTGTTTTGCTATAGACTAGTGTCTCTGAGTGTCCTCAAAAAATTTTGGTGCTATGAATGCCGTCTGCAGGCCTCTGTCTCAGAGCTGTGCCTCTATTTGCTGTAATTAACTCAGACTGTGAGATGGTTAATGACAACACGTCACTGCCTCAGAGCCTGGAGAGCAGTTGGCAGTAGGCTGTCCACAGAGGGAAAAGGGTGATGCTGGCACAGGTTGTCCCATGGTACCACGTCCATTTGCTATCAATTGTCAGCTCTGCTGGGGCATTGATTTGCTATAAATGCAGGAGCCTGCTGAGCTCCAAAGTGGGGAAAGCTCCCTGGCACCAGGGAAGCTTTATCCCTCAAGTGTGAAATTACTGCATGGGGGAAATGAAGAAGGAACATTAATTCATGCGATAGCTTTGCTGTGGAAAGATAATTCATGTTTCCCCTATGCAAAATGCTCTAGGCATACTAATGGTCCTTGAGCGTAGGTACTGCTGTTAGATTTATGTTATGTTGTTGGAATGAAAATGATAGACTGAACTTACCGTGGACACAAGCCGGTGGCCAGCAATGAGACTACCAGGAGGAGAAAATTGCCCCTGTTATTTCAAGAAAAATATTCTGAATCTGACATTTCTTGCATTTTAGCAAAAATTTAAAAATTTCTATCAGGTGAAGAAGCTCACTTGCATAGAAGGTATCATCTCTCAAGTACTTTTGTCTGGGCAGAAAAAGGAAAAATAAGCTGGTGCCAAGACACCTTTTTTTTCCCCTACTTTTCTTTCATTGCATTAGATGCAGACTAAATAGGGAGCTATTCTTCCTCTGCTCCCACTGTTCTGTCTCATTAAATACCAGGGAAGTGAAAAATGCTACCACATTAAGAATGTTTTCCATCAGTTAACAATCGCAACCAAAGAAGGAACAGAGGTGTCAGTGAAGAAGAAACACTTCACTGAAGGCAGCAAAGTCTAAGTCCCCTTTGGGACTTTTAGGAAAATTGAGAAAAAAGCCAGCTCACCACCTTATCTGATCTGTAATGCTGAGTGATGTTGGAATTATAAGGAATTGATGCAATAAATGAGTCTTTCGCACAAAATTATTACCTGAATGCTAGTTTGCTGCCCTCGCTGCTCTGAGTTGGTTATAAAGATAGAATAACTCAGGGTTGAAGGGACTTCTGGAGGGAGGTTGTCTTGTCCATCCCTGCACCCAAGACAAAGAAACCTAAGGTCTTTTTCTACCCAGCTCCCTGCAAGACAAGTCAGTAGTTACAGTCTGATTTGGAACAATTTGAGTGAAAATGCCTTCCGTGAGAGCATTATTGCTCCTCCTTACAGTTGCAGTTTTTCCTTATCTCCTCTGTGAATGAAGCTGGTTGAGCCTTTGCTGACCCAGCCAGACCAACCCAAATGACACCAAGCCGAGTGGTGCAGTTGACACGCCAGAAGGATGGGATGTCCAAAGAGACCTGGACAAGCTGGAGAGGTGGGCCTGTGTGAACCTCATGAGGTTCAACAAGGCCAAGTGCAAGGTCCTGCACCTGGGTTTGGGCAACCCTGATATCAATACAGGCAGGGGGATGAAGGGATTGAGAGCAGTCCTGCAGGGAAGGAGCTGAGGGCACTGGTGGATGAAAAGCTGGACATGAGCCAACAATGTGCACTTGCAGCTCAGAAGGCCAACCATATCCTGGGCTGCATCAAAAAAAGTGTGGCCAGCAGGTCAAGGGAGGTGATTCTGCCCCTCTACTGTGCTCTGGTGAGACCTCACCTGGAGTTCTGCATCCAGCTCTGGAGCCCTCAGCACAAGAAGGACATAGAACTGTTGGAACAGGTCCAGAAGATGGCCACAAAAATGATCAGGGGGCTGGAGCACCTCTCCTACGAGGACAGGCTGAGAGAGTTGGGGTTGGTCAGCCTTGAGAAGAGGGCTGCGGGGAGACCTTATTGCAGCCTTTCAGTACTTAAAGGGGTCTTAGAGGAAAGATGAGGACAATCTTTTTAGCAAGGCCTGTTGTGACAGGACAAGGAGTAATGGTTTTAAACTAAAGGAGGGTAGATTTAGATTGGATATAGGAAGACATTTTTTACAATGAGGGTGGTGAAACAGTGGAACGGGTTGCCCACAGAGGTGGTGGAGGCCCCATCCCTAGAAGCATTCAAGGTCAGGTTGGACTGGGCTCTGAGCAACCTGATCTAATTAAAAATGTCCCTGCTTCTACAGGGGGGTTGGGCTAGATGACCTCTAAAGATGCCTTCCAACCCAGAGCATTCTGTGATTTATGATTCTGTGATCCAGGCATGAAGGTCAGAGGAAGAGGGAGAAAGTGCTGCCTTTGCCCACATTGCCCCATGGCAGGAGGTAGCTGGATGTGACACAGTGAAGATCCAGCTCCCATGAGAACTAAGTGTTTTCAGGTTTGAGGTTTATTAAGGTTTTCCCTAGAGATCTCTTGCTTATTCAGGAGTTCTACTCACCTCATCAGAAAAGGTGGCCTTGTGTTATCAGGCTGAGCTGACAGCAGTTCTCCTAAGCTGGAGGATACCAGCCACTTCACCAGTGTGGTTTTGCTGTGGATCCATGTTGGGTGATTAACCAGCTTCTCTGAGGAATTTCTCTGAATCTCAACCCTATTTCCCAGGGACAAGTACATCTCAGAAACTGCTGTCCATGCTGGTAATCCAGGACTTCAGCATATAAAGTACAGATCAGTTTTAAGTCTGAAACAAGAGCAAAACCTCACTCTGCAGCCAACAGCCTATGCAAATAATAATTTATTGCCTGATAAAGGAATAAATGCCTAATTTCCTGCTTGGCAGATGATACTCTTCACTGAAAACTGACTACTCACAGTAATTGATATTCAGGTCAGATTGGACTCACATTTCTGTGTCCAGCAGCAGACATCTGTCTCCCACTCCTGCCGCTGTGACTCAGTCAGTACTCCTTTCCCCTCTTTGTAGTAGGGAGATCATTCAGTCTCCTTCAGAGATACTAAAGTTTTGCGAGGAAAATGCCCTTTCACTAGCCATCCCTCAGCAAACTGAGGAATCAAAGAATGCCATTTAGCACCACACTGGGGAATTGCTAACAACTTCTGCACATTCGGTTATTGGCACACAGAAGCAAAGCTGGACTGTTGATCCAGTGCGGGAAGTGAGCGATACTAGTGCACTAGTGGTACTAGTGCACCTGCACCAGTAACAACTCCTGTACACCTGTGCGTGAAAACCTTTATTGTTACTCTGTAAGAAAAAAATATCCAGGGCCAATATGAAGAGTTAAATATCTGTAATGTCTGCTAATCTCTTTTCTGCAGGCAAGAGAAGTTTTATGAGCTTGCCATCTACTAAGCAGAAGTCATAGGAGTCTTATAAATAAAATGATGGAAAATCGATATGGGAATTTTCAAAGCTATAAAAAATTACAGAGTAACCTTAAGTAGAGCATATGGAAATCTTATAACAATCTAAAGTTTCAACTTACTCAGCAGGGAATAGCCTAGGGAACATTTGGAGCACTGTGTAAAAAGGATCGGGACTTCACTTATAATCAGCTTGCACTGAAGTTTAACTTGAACTCCTGGAGCTGAGATAGGAAATGAAATCAAATACAGGATTTTTTTTTTTTTATTTTTTTTTTAAGAAAAAGAATGCTTGTGGTTTCATATTACACTGGAGACATGCATATTTGTCCTAATAGCTATTAGATGTTTGCTAAAGATAAGCACAGTTTGGAAAGAATTATCTTTTCAAAGCAAACTCCATACTAGCAGATCCGGTAGAAAGACAAAAACCTTCAGGAACTTGAAAAATGGTTGAGTAATGTTGTTAAATTGGTAGAATGACTATATATATGTATGGCCCAAGTTATTTAAGGTCTTAGATTATCCATTAATTGTTTGATATCTTATATATAGCACATGATATTAAAAAAAATCAACATCTGCCAGTAGAGTCCACACAATTGTATCTGAAAATAGCCCAGTTATTTTCCAGTGTCCATATAAAGAGTACCTGGATGGTAACGGTCAGAAAATACTGCCTTATTGATGGCAACTGTTGTCGACATTAACAAAAGTAAATGGAATAATGAAACATTTGTACTGACATTATCAGATACAAAATGTACAGCCTCCATTTGACCACCCCTTGGCTGATAAATTAAATTGGCTACAACCTGAACAAAATTTTTAGGGAAAAGTTATCTGGTGAAAACCTGTCAAAATTCACGTTATTCTCTTAGCATTTATAATCCACCACTGCATTACTGCGCTATTATGTTATTGTACATGTTACTGGAAGAAGATGCTTTTTTAATGTTATCATGTTGTTATTATATTTAATGATAAGATATTTTGTTCTAAAAAATAAAAATAGATTACAAAAGCAATAGGGGCCAATATCTCTTCTTCCGCTGTAAATGTGTCCAAGTCATAAAGAAGTCCAAAGAGACCCATCATAAATATATGACTTAAAGGACCTAATTACTGGTCCATCTGAACTGAGACCCAAACCCCTATGTACATGGAGGATGAGCCTCTTCCCTAAACATTTTATACAAGTGTTGCAGTTATGTACACTGTGGCTGGAGGGGAAAGGAAACAGGGAATAAATTCTGTTTTTTCCAGCTATTACATTCAACCAGTTTTTCTCCCACAGTATTATTCTCAGAGGTGGTTGATTTGAGCTGGGTAAAATATGCCAAAATTCCATGGTTTCTCCTTTTATACACCATGGGAATTTGGTTCCTGTTGACAAGTTGCAAGTCACTAGCATAGACAGTCCACTTAGGAAACAAAAACATCCTGGCCCCAGATAATTGTTCTGTAAGTTCTTGGTGTTCTGAAAAAAAAAAAAAAAAGGCAAAAGCCATTAAAATAATTTGGCTCCTAATTTGCTTGATGAGAAGCAGCAGCATATATTTTATTCCCTAGGACAAAGTGTCCTACTTTGGAGAGGAGGGGACACTCCTAGTCCAGGTCCAGCGCAAGCTCCAGAGCAGCAGAATGGGTCAGTTTCGCTCAGGATGAACAACACATCCTGCTCGTAAAGGTGCTCGTTATTTGTCCATAACCAATGCCAAGGCTCAAGGAACTGATTGCTAAACCCAACAGCCAAGCTGAAGAACAATCATGGAAATGCATCTTCTCAGCCTCAGGTATTTGTAAGGCAAAAAAAGTAGGTGCTTTTGTTATGGCTTTTGGGCAATGGGAATTGCTGGTCCTTCAGAGTGTTTTTTTCTCCACAGACAAGACTGGGGGCTCACAGTTATCCTGCTGGCTTCACAAACTAGAGTGTTGACTTTTATATCAAGTAACCAGTTCCCGGCCAGAAACACTGTTTTCTACAGTTCAGAAACACTCTGCAATTAGGAGAAAGGAGGAAAATTAAAAAATGAGAAATTCTAGATTTTAGATAGCTAAAAGAAATTAACAGCCTTCACAGTTTTGCTAATGACAATCTCCAAATCATCCTTAATTAACTGTGATATCGCTGTGCAGGAACTCTGCTGGCAGCAGGCTTGCCTTTCTTAGTGACTCTGTCAAAGTATGTAAACCTTTCAGTCATCTGAATGGCAAGTTTGGGAAACAGAGCTATACAGTGCACAAAAAAAACCCAAAAGCAACAGGAAAAATAAAAAACCAATGTGATGAGATACTGTCTGTACAACTGCCCATCCTGGCTGGGGATTGCAGAGCTCCCACCTGTGTCTCAGCCCAGCCTGCCTTCTGCAAACCCAGCGGGTCTGGCTGCTTTCCTTGGATCCTCCCTCACACCAGCTTCCTGAGCTGCCTCTGAACCATGGCAGGACCTAAGCATTTATTAGAGCTTCAGGATCCCCATTGGAAGTGCACCATGTTTGAAGAGCGAAGAAGTATTTCACTATGTGCTGTTACAAGGATGTGCTCCGATTTACTTCCAGGGATGAGCTGCGGAGGTGCCTAGCTAGAAGCAGCCAGTTCTTTGGGAAGCAGCTGGCCGTGAGCCCCTGTAACGGTGTAGCACTAAGCCCACCACCATTGCCCATGCTGCTTTTACCTCAGGAGCTTCAAATCCCAGGTTCCCAACTCAGCTCTCCTTTTCTGGAGGTGTGTTGCCCAGGCTCCATAAGCCTTGCTGCAGGGTAGGATACATGCAATAAACAGCTCTTTGAGGTTGATTTAATGCCTCACCATCACTCCAGTTATTAGTCTATTCACAGTGGAGGTTTATTGCTGTGTATACCACAGACTGATAAAAGATTATCACTGAATTAATTCACAACTAGTGTGTTGTTAGGCTTGAAGCCAAATTCTCTGTGTTATCAGTGTGAATAAATACTCCAGAGTAATTTCTCAATGAGGCTATATTAAATGGACTTCTAAAGCAAAACCTTTTGAAATAAACTATATTGAACGTAAAAAGAACAAATGCCACTACGTTCAGGGTGGCAAAATTTCTTGTATGACATGGTACGTATCTGACACATTTGTTATAGGGCTCGGAGTGTCTGTTACTCAGTAATATTGCCCTGTTTCTGTAGATTGTGGCAAAAGTTCTCCCCTGGCCCCATCATCTGCATCCTCTTTTAAGAAGGTGCATGCAGGGAGTGTGCATCCTTCCCGGTTCTTGAGCACTGACCTTCAAGGACATTTCTGCCTTCCCACTTTCTGTCTTGCACTTTCTCAGCAGACCATTGAGACTGCTCTTGCACCTTTAGTTTCTAACCATGGGCAGTGAAATGCTCTCCCTTGCTGCTGACTGTTTTGAAGGAGCAGACAGTTAAAAGAGATACTAGAGCTATAGGAGCTGGTGATGAGAACACAGTTCAAAAGAAGCCAGAAATATTTGGGCATTGGCCAGAATCATTTTATGTTTGTGCAAACGACAGAAAGTTTCCATCATCTGGTGAAAATGATGCTAAAAATAACTTTCCCCAGAGTGTTGCATATCCAGAGACCTGAGCAGATGACATGGACGCTGGTAGTTTGGAAGCCTTCACCTGTGAGAAGAAGGGAAAGAGATTCAAAAACAGGGAAAGGCCAGGACCTTCATGATACTTTGGTGTTGTCAGCTGGGTGATACTTAAGGCATATTTCATCTGAGAACAGGCAAGACAAACATGTCTCTTCCCTGTATTGCATCTCACAGTGTTAGGGCTGTATTCTGGCTGTCCAGGTCCATACCATAAGGTTCTGTATGGCATAATTTTGCATTGGAGGGAAATAAACTTTGCACCTTCCTTTTAGTATAGGATATGCATGAGTTTATCTAATCCCTTTCCTTCCAGGAAGAGTCACTCCCCTGGCTCTACAGGAAGGTACCCCAGGAGGTGCAGTGGGGCTGGAAGCAAACATCTACGTGGATATGTAGCACAGGAGCATGTTGGAGACTTGGCAGTACCTCCAGCTTCTGTTTTAGCTAGAGGCTCTTTCATTTAAGATGCACCAGGGTGCTATCATTGTTCCTGCCTGGGTACAACAGGAGATCCTCAATGAGCATCTGTAGATTTTGGAGTGGCCGTTGCTTCAACGCACAGGGGTGCTGCTGGGTAAAGGCGCTGGGAGAGAGAAGCGTGTCCCTGGGCTAATGTTTTTTTGCAGCAGCGCTTCACAAACAGTCTTAGAAGTCAGCCCATGATTTATTAGGGGAAGGGAACTTGGCCTGCTTGCCTAGCTGGGCCCAGTCCCACTGTGGAACTGGCTTCTATATCTTAAACAAACCAGTTAAAGAAAAGCAACATGTCTCATCTTTGCATTGGAAGACATCCCAGTGCAAGGTCTGTTTGCCTTACTTTGGAAACTGCGGCTGAAAAAGAATTTGTGAAGGGGAGCAGCAAAAAAATAAATGTTTTGGAGCAGGATGGATCCAGCTGACACCTCCATCTGCCTGGCGGGTCAGGCCACACTGACATGGGCCACTCTTGGCCAGGCCACAAGCTCCTGCTTCAGGGTGAGCACTTGTGTGCAGGGTGAAAGCAGTGCCCGGAGCTCTCTGTCCCTGCACAGGACATTAAGGGATGATGAAGGCATATAGAGACAGATGAGATGTGGGATGTGTGATTCAAACCCTGGCACCGGCAGGAGAGAGGAACTTATATTTGACCAGTGAGGTTGTCCTGGTGAGCTCAGCATTTAGAGAGGGCAAGTGTTGATCTACCTACTTACTTTCAGGGAACAGCATTAATTTGTACAATACACTTGGTAAATTTGGGGGAAAAATAAAAGCTGCTTTGGAAGGTACCACCTTGGAAACAGCCAGCAGGGAGTGGAGAAGGCATGAGGCTAAGAGATTTCAGACTTGTCTCCTCCAGTCTTTCCTTTGGAAGAGTAGTGTTATCCTTCTAAAAAAAAAACCCAAACCCTCCTTGTTTGGTACCATTTTTAGTTTGGATTCAAGAGGATGCGTTCCCTTCTGTGGGCTGAGCATGGCTAGAAGGGGCACTACAGACTGATTGCTGAGGATTGCATAACATGCTTTTTGGGACAGCAAGAAGTGATTTACTGTGGCTTGGGCCAATAATGTGGCACCTCCATTTTGCCAATAATAACATGTCAAATAGGGTCACTTCCCACTCCTGAACACAGCAGCAGGCTCACATGCTGTATTAGAGATGACAGCATGAGTTCAAGTGGGTTAGTATGTTTCCAATTGTATTAGCCATAAAAACATATTCACAGTCCTTTATGGAGCTGAATAGGGCAGCATCTGAGTTCAGTTGGCTTTTCTCACCTCTCCCAGTAGGAATGCCAAGACAGCACAATGGCATCACCAGCTCTGTCTCCCATTCCTGCCTAAGGGTAGCCAGTGTAGGCAAAACCAGAATAGCAACACATCTACATCATTTAGAAATCAGCATTTGCCCTGGCTTTCTGCTGGATCCATTCTCCTACTGTTTGTTCTTCTTCCCAAGAAGGCTTTGTGCTCCCTAAACTGTGTTTGAATTGAACATGGTTGCTGGACAACCACCTTTGGAAGAAGGGGCAGGGAACTCAAGAAGATTACAGGGATCTCGTTAGGTCATGCAGAGAGAAAATTAGGAAGGCAAAAGCACGGCTAGAACTCAATCTGGCCACTGCTGTGAGAGATAATAAAAAAAGATTCTACAAGTACATTAGCAGCAAAAAGGGAGCCAAGGAGGATCTCCATCCCTTATTGGATGCAGGGGGAAACATGGTCACCAGGGATGAGGAGAAGGCTGAGGTACTTAATGCCTTCTTTGCCTCAGTCTTTAATAGCAAGACCAGTTCTCCCCGGGGTATCCAACCCCCAGGAGCTGGAAGGCAGGGACAGGGAGCAGGATAAACCCCTCATAATCCAGGAGGAAGCAGTTAACGACTTGCTATGCCACCTGGACACTCATAAGTCTATGGGGCCAGATGGGATCCACCTGAGAGTGCTGAGGGAGCTGGTGGAGGAGCTTGCCAAACCACTCTCCATCATTTATCAACAGTCCTGGTTAACAGGGGAGGTCCCAGATGTCTGGAGGCTGGCCAGCGGGACACCCATCTACGAGAAGGGCAGGAAGGAGGATCTGGGGAACTACAGGCCTGTCAGTCT
>VZTL01016735.1:213406-263764 GCA_013400535.1 Scopus umbretta
CACCTCGAATCCTGTGTTCAGTTTTGGGCCCCTCACTACAAGAAGGACATCGAGGTGCTGGAGCGCGTCCAGAGAAGAGCAACAGAGCTGGTGAAGGGCCTGGAGAACAAGCCTTGTGAGGAGTGGCTGAGGGAACTGGGGTTGTTTAGTTTGGAGAAGAGGAGGCTGAGGGGAGACCTTATCGCTCTCTACAACTTCCTGAAAGGAGGGTATAGTGAGGAGGGTGTTGGCCTCTTCGCCCAAGTAACCAACGATAGGACGAGGGGTAATGGCCTCAAGTTGCGCCAGGGGAGGTTTAGATTGGATATTAGGAAAAATGTCTTTCCTGAAAGAGTGGTGAGGCATTGGAACCGGCTGCCCAGGGAGGTGGTGGAGTCCCCATCCCTGGAGGTGTTCAAAAAACGTGTGGATGTGACACTCCAAGACATGGTTTAGTAGGCATGGTGTTTTGGGTTGATGGTTGGACTAGATGATCTCAGAGGTCTTTTCCAACCTTACTAATTCTATGATTCTGTAACAAAGGGGTGGGCCTGAAACTTGGCGGAGTGGCTCAGTCAGCCCAGCCTGCCTCTTTTCTGCACTGGATTCACCCATAACTGCTTGCATCTCCTGTGGGAATCGTGCTTGCTCTTCCTTCTGGAGGAGACAGGACTCCAGTAATGATTCCAGAGGTCCCCTGATCTAGCTGTAGGGCTTTGAAAGCAATGAGTAATCCATTCCTCATCAAGGCTTCCCACCTTTCTTTATTTCTCCAGCTCCTCCCATTTCTCTTAAGCACTCTGAAAAAGAGCAAACATTGGGCTGGAGAATCCAGTTCCTAACTTGGGACAATTTGCTGTTTAGCACTACTTCCAGTCAGATGTTGTTCAGTACACTTCTCAATCACCTTCTGGCAAACACTTCCTCCTCCAGTAAAGGTTAACAGCTGCAGGAGCAATGACTAATTTGAAGACCTGTATGGTTCCTTACATCTTCCAGCTGTCAGAATGCACACCAAACACTTGCACAACCAGGCTCAATACTCAGCAGGGATGAGAAAATGGGGGGGAAAAGGTAAATGATGAAAGATATCATTTGAAACATGGATGTCTAAAGCTGGCTGTTTGAATAAATGTTTTTTGGAGCTGGGAGAGAAATGGTTTGTGGCTGTGGGGGATAAGGAAGAGCTATGAGCCAGGAAGAGATCAAGTCTCTGGAGGCAAAAGTGTTTCAGGAACATTTTTTTTCTCTGCATAGACTCAGTGTTGGTAAACCTCACCAGACTGCTGCATGGAGGGAAGTGTGAACCACCCTTCTGAAGCAGCCCTGCTTGGAGCAATCTGGGTTTATCCTCCATTCAGTGAGGATGGAGGTGATAAACTGAAAGTAGTAAGTGCATTTCTTGCATTGTAAATCAGTGGTGTTATACTTGGCTGGTTTGTAGAATCTGGAGAAAGCAGAGAGAAACAATGGCAAAGCATGAGGAAAGAGGGAGCGAGAAATGGAATGGATAGAATTAAATACATTAAAATTTGGGGAAAGCATCCCCAAGTGATAGTGTCATTGGTGCTTCAGAATGGGCTGTGAGAAATCCTGGTCTGGGTTCACCTAGATCTCCCTCCACCAAGAATCCCATTGCAGCTGGTGAGCTGCTTACTCGGCATTTGAAAAAGCGGCTGAAGTTGTGACATGACCATGATCTACCATTAACTACAAGAGAAAAATTACACAGCGAGGGCTGCTCAGTAAAGTAGAAAAAGACATAACAAAATACTGCTGGCATTCCTAAGGCAACCAAAACAAGTAAAATGTAAAACTGAGGAAAGAGCACTGTTTTACAGGCTCTTCCCTGTGTGTATGCTGCTAATGTAT
This sequence comes from Scopus umbretta, assembly GCA_013400535.1. Lineage (NCBI taxonomy): Eukaryota > Metazoa > Chordata > Aves > Pelecaniformes > Scopidae > Scopus > Scopus umbretta. Next base: position 215,258 of record VZTL01016735.1, read on the forward strand.
ATCACATGAGGCAGTCTACAGTGTAGTCTCAACCAGAGTCTCTCGACAAGACTTTCTTCTTTACCCAGAAAATTATATTTTACAAAAGAACATCCATAGTCCCTGACTGCTGCGGTGGGTGGGAAGGCTGCAAAGCATCCACACGTTCCTCCTGCTGCCATCTGAAATGACCTTGGAAACACTTGCAGCCTCTCATCTCCGCAACAGTGAGGAGCAGCGCTAGTCAGAGAACTTTTATTGCATGTTTCAGGCAGCAATAAAATATTATACACCTGAATGTTGGACTCTATGATCTTAAAGGTCTTTTCCAACCTAAATGATTTTAAGTCTGACTAATGGAGAATGCCTGGCAAAGCCACTGGTTAAGCCTTTAATTATGGCTATTTTGGGGAACCACTTAATGCTCTACAATAACTTGCATAAGCCTCAGTTGCATCCTATGGGTGTGTCACCCTGAGCAGCAAAACTGTTAGTGATACCAATATTCCCTTACTGTTTTAAAGGTTTGCTAAGGGCACTTTGGTTGTTCGCAGAGACATCCAGAATCAAAAGGGCAGGTGGCAAATTGGCTTAACAGTTTCTGCCAAGAGAGAACACTGCATGAAGAGAGGCAGGGTTGGTTGTGAGCCCTGCCCACATCTCCTGGCGTAGCACAGAAAGTGTCTTTCACCAGCAACAGAAGGCACTGCTGCAGATACACCGTGGTGCTAACAGAGCAGTGGCTGGGCTCCAGCAAGGCAGGCTTTCTCCCCATCCTTTTGTTCTGATTCCCAGGCGTGTGGCAATCAGGCTGTCCCCAAGAGAAACAGGGTGTAAATCACTAATTAATGCCTCCCGTCTGCATGCAATTCAAGCCCATTTGTGCTTGACAGAGATATGCAGCACAGGCTCCCTGGAGAGATATTCTATAATCTGTTACTAATCACTGAGGCTTCAAAACGATTTAAAAGGATGTGCCTGTGACTTGTCCCCATGCAAACATCAATTATATTCTCTCTGATGCTATGGCCTGAAAGACCACAGCACAGGAGAGGCTTTTGATTACTTGTCCCCCAGCCCTGACATCGAGCTTGTTTGATTGTAGGTGGTGATGTTGTTTACGGCAGCTGCGGTATTCCCTGCTGTTTGGAGGACGGTTAAGGGAATTTCATGAGAAGACACAAGGAGACTATGGCACAGTAAGAGACACAAAGCATTACAGTTTTCCAGGGCATCATGTAAACAAGTGCAGCAGTTTGTAGTAGTAAGTCAAGGTTTAATGCTGCACACACACTGTTAGGTGTGTTAAAAGGTTTGGGAGATCCTGGCCAGAACTGGGACGCAGTGTGTAAACCGTCAATCAGATACAGAGGAAGCGACACTAAAGAACTCGCTTAAGAATTTTTTAAGCCAACAACCTCATGCCCCAAAAAACCCAACCCCCTACCTGGTCAATTCCTGGGTGTTAGAGCAGTCTTTAGACATTTAAAAACTTTTAATGCTTTAGCTAATATTAAATGTTTACTATAAGCACTTTTTGCAATTGAGGCAGCCAGCAACTCTCATACACGTCTGGCTTTAGCTCAACTTGGTGAGACATTCACATGGCAAGAAACATGTCCCAGCAAGTATAATCTGGGAAATCACATTTTTTAATTACTCTTGGCATTTCAGTGCCGCTGGTTGCCAGCGGCCAGCCTGCTGGAAAATTACATCACCAGAGATCATAGCAGAATGCCAGTCTGTAAAACCAGTTTGCCAGTCTGTTTTCCTGTCACTGGGAGCGAGTTTTCTATCTGTGTATTTATCTACTTTTTCAACTTTGGATCTTGAAATTTATGGACAGTATTAATCTTCTTACGAAAATAGAAGTAGGCTCTAATTTTATGCCTGCAGTCAACTGTGGGCATAAATTTTCCCCAGCAGCATTTAGCTGTAGCATTAGCATATACAGATAACTTTCCATATATCCAGTATTTTACCTAGTAATTGAGAATTAGAGTTTCTTTGCCAGCAGTGTTATTATGAAGGCAGCCTGACTGATTTCTTTAATTGGTTGGCAATCATGTAACACTGTATTTAAAAATATACAAATACCAAAGATTTGAGGATTCATATTGAGCCAGTGGCATCTTTTTGCATTTCAAATGTGGAAGTTTCTTTTGCTCACAAGTGAACTGGAGTTCACTGTACCAGCTCGGTCCTTATGGACCAAGTCTAACCCTTGCACAGCACAACAAGAAGATCTCTCCCTTTTCAAGGGGATATCCAGCCTGGACCTGCAGAGCTACTGCAGTGAGTACTGCAAGAGACCTGAGCAGGGCTGTGCACATCTGCCCTATCTCCTGGCCAGTGCACCTCACTTCTGTTGACCCATGTTGCAGAGAATTGTGAGGTCCCGGGCAGCACAGAGGAGGTGGGCTGGGGAGCCTGAACGTAATCATGAATACCTCGAGCCAGGGCTAACACTCCCTCTGTTTCATGAGAACCAAAGCAAATATTTTTAAAGTGGTCTCTCCCAAGAGATTAATTGCCAGCCAAAAAATAGATTTAAAAACTGTTTCTACTGCCAATATGAAATGCTCTGTTTGTGTAGATGTTGTGATGACACCTTAATAGCCTGTTGCTTATTTCTGTGGTCAGTACACTCAGGACTCCATACACTCTGCTCTTCACATCAATGGCAATTTAGGGGAATCAGTCCTTAATCTGTCTCCATAAATGAGGTTTTTTTCTTAAGAGTTGCATAATTTTGGATGTGATCCTCTAAGGGGTAGACATAGCTCTTTGGCTTCAGCCTGAAATTCTTCAGGAGCTCTTGGAGTCCATCACTGCTTGGTGCTTCACTGCCAGCTGTTCCTTGTGCAGGTTTGCTTTTCCTTTCTTTCATTTCCCTTTGTATACTCTTGAGAGAAGGGTCAGAGGTGGTATCAGCAGGCTCCTGCATTTTATCCTATGTTACTTTAGGGCTCTTCAGTTCCAAAAGTGTGAAGGAAAGCCTTAACAGAGAATTTGCTTGGAGATCTGTGTTGTAGCCTTTTTGTAAAATACTTTGCTGAAGACAGTAAAAAACCTTTTACTTTGATTAAGGTGCCTCTACTAAGCTCATTCCTGATGGTGCTTGTGAACAGAACATATAGCTGAACATTTTAACCAGAAGTCACGTAAGCCTCAAAAATTCAAGTGATAACCTTCTGAGCCTTTCATTGAAGTTGTGCAGCCAAAGGCTGGACCACAGTGATGATTCAGCAAAAAGCCATGAGCTGCCATGGTCATGCCAGGCACCCTGGCAGCATTGTTTAGGAATGACAGTTGAGTCTTGTTAAAGAAGTGAAAGAGTCTTGCGTGCAGTCAAGATCACTGATTTGGTAAAGCTTCGTAATCCTCAGGAACATTGTCTAGTGAAGATAAGACATTTCAGGAAGGAGGCAGAGAGGGTGCTGTGTTTCTGGAGTCCTCTCCCAGCCCTTCCAGGGTGGCAAGTGCGAAGCACAGAGATCTGGAGAAGTGCTGAAATTCATGTAATGAACAAAATTAAATGCCTAGAAGCTGGTAGGGGGCAGAAGGTTTAGTTCAGGAGCCAGACAGTGGATTGTTTTACCACACTTCTGTAATCAATTCTAAGGGTAAATAATAAATGAAAACACACCAAAAAAAGAATCGGATGGTAAAAACACACAGAGAGATAAGCAGCAGTTGAGGACCCCAAAAGCTTTTTCTATCAGCTGCTGAGATAGATGAATAGTCTTTACGTTGTGCAATTAATAATACAATAGCAGATCTGTCCATGAGAAGCAATCCTCAGTGGTGGGTCAAGCCTCAGAGAACTAGAAATGCAATTCAGAGAAAAATAACCAGAATCTGTTTCTCTCCCTCTCTCTGGCTCTTCCTCACCCATTAGCTCATTCCTCAGTTTTCTCTTCCCTCATCTATATGACCACCTCAGCCATGCTGTTTTCTCCCTATTCCCCTGACAGCACAATGAGTCCTTTCTCAGGCAGACCTTCTCTAAAGTCTCTTAGAGCAGAAGGAAAAGAAGAGGAAAGTCATTGCATAACGTGTAATCAAGTTTAGGGACTATTTAATCATGAGTGAGGGTCTATCAGGATGCCTATCCCCTCCGTACCCAATTCCTTCCTCTCTCCCTGCTAACTCACCCTGTGCAGGGCTGCTCCAGGGCTCCAGCTGAGTCAGACTGAGATACGCATCAGGAAATAACCCCAAAGCATGGCTTTGCTGTCCCACTCCCTGAATCTCCCCTGTCTGAAACTCACATTGCTTCACTTACAACATGGGTGAGATCTAGCATGAGCAGATGTCCCAGCAGAGGGACACGGATCTGTCACAGAGTGCTATGTCAGCAAGAGGAAGAAGAATTTTGGAAGAGAGTGGATTTTCCTTTACCCTGGTCCAAAGAGTATAAAAATGGGTCATGGCTGGGCCTGGGCATACGTAGAGTCCCAGTCTCTGAAACTGAAAGCCTGAACCACAAGTCCTGAGAGCTGTAAGCAAACCCACCCATGCAGCTTCATTGCTTGGGTGCAATTTTGGACTGCTTTATTGTCTGCAGTCAAGTTTGCCCAGCGAACTTCATAGAAATCACTGCTAAATACTAAGTATTGGGTGAGAGAGAAAACAATATGTGTTCCTTTAACAGGATTGCCTGGAAAGCACTGTGTGTGGGACAAGTAAACCACAGAGGTGCTTGACTCGGCATCAGTGTCCTCTGGGAGCATTTGCAAGTCCAGCCAGAGGCAGGGGAGGCAGAGACCTTGCTCAGCAGCTTCCTAGGAGGGGAAAAGAGTCCTAGGTGCTGCTCTGCCTACAGCAGGACCCTGGAAAGCCAAACTGGCTGCTGCTGCTCCCAACAGCAGCATGGGGATATGTGCACATAGCACAGTAGCCCTTCCCTCCAGCAATAGCTGTTTCTTCTCTCTCCCATCCCAGATGTGGCAGTGGGACCAGCCACCCCATCGCCTCCAGATTTCTGCCCAGCTCTGTTCCTTCCCTTTCTCCCCTTTCTCGGGAAGGAATGGCCTAATCCTGACAAGCCCTCAACTCATCATCCTTGGGCAGCTAATATCCAGTTCTGCCTATGCTTCAGAGAAGCTATAAGCTTGGCTCTTGTGGTATGTGTGTGTGGGAGGGTGTGTTGGTGTTGAAACTATTTCTATTCCTTCATCAGTATTCAATTTATTTAAAAAATAAATAAAAAGTCCTGTGAGCCATAATGTATTGTTTAATCAGCAGAGAGCTAGTTAACAAATGAAAGTGTGTGGCTGAGCCAGTTGCAAAATTCTTGGAAATAATTCAGTGATTGCATTGGAAGCAAAGTACCCCAGGGCAGATCCTTCCAGAGGGGGAATGTAATCCTGTTTTTACTCAGTCCTCTGAATAAATGAAAACTATCTGGATGGGTACCTTCAAAGAATAGCCAGAGAGGAGCTATAAATAAAGATATCAAGCTATCTTTCACATTGGAAGCTGGTTTCACTTGGAAGCATTTTAAATGATAAGCTGAACAGTGAACCTCAGAGATAAAGGCTCCATGTGTGTGTCAGGGTCTTGCTGTTAGAGAAAAACTTTCACTTACTCCAGCCTGTTACATCACTGACACTTAGTGCTTTCATCTATTAGCTCCATTTGTAGCCCATGATAACAAAACCCAGGAGGATTCAGAGGCATGTTTTCAAGCACAAGTGCTGGAAGGAAGGAGTCCAGCTCCAGATCTCTAGTGCATCTGTGAGCAGCTGCCCTGATTGCCCTCCAGATGAGGCTCCCCTTGTATGTGAAGATTGTGTCTGTCAGCACAGCTTCTGCACCACTGGGCCCCATGCTTGGGAGTTTGTTTGGCTTTAGGTAGTCCTGGAGGCAGACCAGGGATAAGCGTGGAGAACCTCTGATACTGTAGGCCACCCTCACCAGGTAGTCTAGACACTAGTGCGAGTATCAGCAGAGTCTGCTGGTGTTTAAGACCTCTGGTAATTCAGGAAGCTGTTGCCAAATTGACTTTTGTGTCTGTTCATCATCATTTTTTCACAAGCTTTGTGACTGCAGCCTGTGAAATGAACAGAGTAAGTGTCCCGAGACCCAGTCAAAAGTGGCTGCCTGGTCCCATACCTCCAGCCAGTCCAAAAGCCTTGAGTAGCTGATGTGCAGAAAGACAGCAGAGAGGTAAAGCTAAGACCACACTGTTCTAGCCAATTCCCAGCATGGAGAGAAGTCAAAGCCACATGACACCTGCTAAAGCCGATGCACTGGCAGGAGGGTGGAGCTGGCTGCAGGACGCGGGGTGCTCAGACTGTAACGTCAGGTTGTGTGTTGACCCAGCTGGTATGAAGGGGTTGCAGGGTAATGGTGGGCTGTGTCCATAACCCAGCCTTTCACCATGGGGCAGGAGGGGAGAATCTAACACATTGTGCTTTGTCAGCCCACACCTTTGTGTCAGCTTGAGTCCTCTCTGGGCTCTGAAGTCACTGGGCAACTTAGCAGAGTGCCAGGCTGAGAGACGTCCATGAGGACCAGAGTATCAGTGGGGTCTGAAAAGCACTGGAAGAGGTCATAGTCTGGGGGCAGGAGGCCAAGGATGGGATGGTTTGGCAAATGCTCTGCAGGCGCATTTTGCACAGGGCCTGCACGTTCTCCACCCCAGCCAGATTCAGTCTTCAACATCTCTGGTATTTTGCAAGAGCAAAGAACCGGACGGCAAGCTCATGGTGGCTCCTGTGGTTGCTCACAGAGGGTCAAGGGAAAGCAACCACTCATCAAATTTCTTCATAAGGATCTTTTTTCCTAGTCTCAGCGTGGAAAGTTGGCGCTGTTTTGCCAGGTTTATTGTCTGATGGGGCTGCCAGAACAGGCTGCATCACCATCTCCGTTTTCTAGCTCTGTTGCTGAAAGAAGGGGCAGCTGCTAATTTATTTGTTTCTGCACCATGAATAGGATCAGGGGACAAGCCTGGAAACAGTGGTACAAACTGACCCCGTACATACTGATATATGTAGAGACAGACAATTTATGTCTGAAGCAGTGGAGCAGTTCCAAACATTTTTTCATATTCTGTATCCTGCCTTTCATGTCTTCAGCAGTAGGAAAAATGTTTTCTTTACATTTATGCCTGGAAAAACAATTATGAATGTTAATTGTGTTGACCAGGAGGTGGAATGGGAGTTGGCCAGGAAGGGCTTTTCTTTGCTCGTAAACAGGAAGACTCAACCTTTCCCGCCATTCTCCATGTTTTGGAGATGAAGGTGTTGTGAGGATTTCAAGGAGTTGGAAAATGGAACTTCAGTGAGAAAACCAGCATAATGAAGAAATGAAAAAAGAGAACAACAGAGCAAAGGCCCTCGTGCTGTTACTCTCCAGGAGCAAACTGTGCTCCCTTCCTGCTGGGAATAAAAGCCATGTGAAGGGTACAGGCACCTCATCAGCTCTTTGGAAGTTCTCCAGGATTTTCCTGTAGACTAATGGCCTCTGTTGAGAGGTGTGGAAACACCTGACACCCTCTCCCCTCCCTAAATTGCAGAGATGACATAGGCAGAAGTCTGAGTTATATGCAAAGCTCTGTGCCTTGCTCAGCTCCACTATTACAGACTGATGGGCATCCCATGAAAAGGGATGTCCAGGAAGAAACCCTTCTTCTTTGCTCAGGTACATCAAATTACCACTCTGAAGCCCCATGTTTGTCCTCAGATCTTGGCATGTGGGGTCTGGCTTGTTAAATGTTGAGCATTTTTTTTAGAAACATGGCTTTTATGGTAAAAAAGGTGACTTAGGTTTTCCTGATTGCAAGTCTTGACCTTCGTCCCTCTGCTGAATGCACTACCAAGCAAGACTCTTTGAGAATGCAAACTCTGCCATTGCATTCCCTGAAAGTACCCGAGTTGGGTCTATTTAATAATTTTCACCTTTTTTACACTGCAATATACTGTGCATTTATGTAACCTGCCACACAATTTTCTCTGCCAACAATTTCAAGTCAATTTTGCGTAAAACCACTGAGCACCTTAAATCTCCCCTCAAAATTATTTCAATGAAAAATTGTTCTTTTTCCTCCTTTTTTGCTATGACAACTAGCTTCATTCCAGTCTGGGGGCTATTTTGACTTTCTGTTTTTCTCAGCATAAAATCAGTCCCAGAGCTGCTGTCTGTTCAGGGAGCAGGGGGCCAGGGCCACCTCACTGCACTGAGAGTGCAGTGGCAGATGGCTGTGTCTGCTGGGCACGTGGCAGTCATCAATCAAAGGTGTCCTCATAGTATCATCTGAATACAAGAACATGGTGCAGCCTAGACATTCAACCACTTCAGATGCCTGTGCAACGGATGGAAATACGCATATCAAATATGAGACTTCATTACCTGTGTGCAAAAAAAGAGGCAAAGTTGCAGGTTTGAGTCTCCTTTTATGTTGCATTTCAGGGCACTTATCCTTGGCTTTTCCCAGGACCCAAGGGAGCTAGGACAGGGCTCTTTGATAATACCAAGCAAGTAATTTCCCTGCACTTTGCTTCACTATTCTCATCTGGAAAAGGGGAAACAGTAATATTAGCTCCTCCTTGAGGGTATTGTGAAAATGAGCTGGCTGCTGGCTGCAGAAAGCTGCAGGATCCTGAGCTGGCAGTGGCTAGATAGGCCATGTGTTATTATTTTATATTGGATAAACAAAGTAATTTCCCAAGGGTCTTTAAGATAATATTGCCTTTTAGTGAGTGTTAATTGACTTTTCTTTAAGGCACCCAATTTGTTCCTCTGTCCCTTAATTAAAACCATAACTTTATGGCCCAAATATTCTCAGAACAAGGCAAATATTTTTAAAATTAAGTTTCCATTACATTCTTTTTGCCAGAAGTGGTATGTTGTCCTTTGTGCAGTGATTCACCATGTCCATTCCCCTTCCTCCCACAGTGAAGTGGCAGTGCCAGCCGGCAGCTGAACGGCCCCGCTGACGTCCGGGATGTTCTCAGAAACAGCTCCATCCTCCACCCTCTACAAAACAGGAATTGCTGTCAAGGTGTCCCAGGGACACCAGGGTCCCACGGACCTACATCTCGTTTGGTGACTAGGCACTTCAGCAGCAGAGGGATAGAGGGTGCTGTGCCATAACAGGAGTTTAAAAATGAAATCTAGAGGCAATGGTTGCCTGGAGGGGCACATGGTGCTGCAGGGCCCAGGGGAACAGGGTGCCACCTACCTCCACTAGTTTCCAGAGCCCACAGCCACCACACTGAGTCATGGCCAGATTATGTTGGAAACAGATTTCCAGCATCTGAGGATATTTGGCCATTTTTATCCTCCACCTCCTTGCTTGTAGCCCAAAGTTTTTGGAGGATGTTCTGGAGCATACAATACAGGCAGAGTAACCAACTGCAGCGGAACTCTCATGGCAAAGGGCTGTTTATGCAGTGAGTAGCCAAAGACATGCCCTCATTTGTATCTTTTGAGCAAATGCAGATGGCTCCAAGTCCTGGGACTCCAACCAGCACTTTCTGAATAGAGGACAGAAGTGTCCTGGCACTGACAAGAGCTGCCCGCCTGCAACTGGAAAGGAAGATTGCTGCTAAGCAACTGAGATTCATTGTGTGTTTCTTGGGAGCCCCCATCAGAGACCCTTTTCATTTTATGGATTTTTTTCTTCCCTTCCTGGCATTCTGAACTTTCTTTGCTTGGGAAGCTCTGCAAAGAACCTGGTGCCAGCAATACCTTCCACCGGCTTCCAATAGGGCTTAGCTGCTCCTAGGACTGCTGTGGGAAAGAAGTGCAAACTCCCTGCTTGCAGAGTGGGTTTTCCTTGGTGCAGGCTGTACCTGGTGCTGAGAACCTCTCCTGCCCCAGAGTTCAGCACCAGCAATAACTGGGGAGCAGCTGCCCTGTGTTCACCCAAAATCTCTACTCTTGGTTTATATTCCTTTTTATTAAGGCACAGCAAATTAGCCAGTCTCTTACTTTACCCCTTCATCCTCCAAAATTTCCTGTTGACTTCAGTGTCTGAGCAGCCTGAGGAATACCCTGGAGAGCACAAAACATGCTCTGTAAGACAACTTGGGCAGCCCTGGGGCGATACAGCATTTTATCAATAAAAGTATCCTTTGACTGAAGTATTGCCCATTAGTCAAATGCTGTGCATTTCCGGAGCAACAGCTACAATGAATACGCAAGTTTTGTAAGGTGGGTAAATAGATGGACCGACTACACTCATTTTCACCCCAAAGCCAGAGCAGGAATTGGCCTCAGGACGATTTGCTTCAGACACAGAACTGTTCCTCAAAGCCAAAAATTTGCTCCATGCATGTCTTGGCAAGATTGCTTTGCCCATATGGTTATTGCTACAACTTTCCTCAGCTTTCTGACATGGCTGGTCTTTGATGAAACACTCCTCGAATGTGATAAAAATAGTGAAAACTGGAAGAGTTTTAAACTTGCCTGGGGTCCATTTCATTAACCTCTCTTGTCCACTGGTAACAGCAGAACATTCTTCTTTCCCAAGCCTCCATCCCTGGGAGTGCTGATCCTCTCTTCCAAATCTCTCCGATTTTCTCCCATTGTTTGTCTTCTCAACTATTTAGATTGCAAATTTTTTGGGCAAGCACCATCTCTTGTAATGAACAAGCAAGATCCTGATCCTGTCTAGGGCCCTGAGGCATTATTGTAGCGCAAATAGAAAATAATAATAACAATAGCTTTCAGACATGTGAAGAGAGGAAAAGGCTGATGAATCACTGTACAGCTGAGAGCTGCACAGAGATGCTGGGAGTATGGGCCACAAACCCATGCCAGCTTTCTAGCAGACACCTGCATCAAGTCCTATAAAGGGAAGAATAAGCTCATGTTACTGCTTGTGGAAGAGTGTGTGAAACATTCTGTGGTATTTTGTGCAGTGTGCTTGCTTCTGTTTTCCCACCGTCCTGTATGCAGTCTGGGTCCTGGAGATCTTGGTGGCCCTTTGGGACTGAGTGGGGAATTGCAGCCATGAGGGGTGAGGCAAAGCCAATGCTTTGAACATTAAACCAGGACCTTCTTTTCCGTCTTCCCACCTCTCCTCCGGGCCCTTCAGAGACAACGTGTGAGGGGAAAAAAGCTGATTTGGGGAAGAAAATGGGGAGAGAGAGAAGCTAGCACACAGAACAAACTTTTTGGCAGTCATGGAGTTTTGGCATTGACTAAACACGTCTTTGGCTTTTTGGCCTGGAGACATTTACTTCTTTGCCCAGCTGACCAATACAGCCCCGTTGCCCAGCCACTGACCCTGCCTTGGGGGTCAATTTCACTACTGACTCCCAAGCCTCCAGTAAGGGATTTAGATCCACTTGAGTGTTCAGGTCTCTTTTTTGGAGCCATGGGGTTAAACAAGACAAGCTGTGATTTCTAGGCTTTATCTCCATGTTGAGCTCACCTTGAGCTCACCTTGAGACAGGAGCTGGTGGAGGGACAACCTCCAGGATGCTGCAAGAGGCCAGGGGAGAGGCCAAGAGGAAGGACTGAGCCACGTTTCCATTTCCCTGGCAAAGCAGAAGCAAGAAATTGAGCCTCACACTGGTAGAAAGGTAGAAAGTTTTTCCTTCTGAAGGATGGAGAGCATCAGGAAGACATATGGGTGTGTGGAGAATGTGTTATTTTGAAAAGACAAATGCAGAGCCACCAGACATGCACCAAGATGCAGCCTTCCTGGAACGCTAGCATGGAGCACACTCTGCCCCAAACACACTCAGTCATTTGGGGCTAAGTCCTCAACTGGGATGTGATGCAAAGTGACATTGTTTGAGATGCAAATAGTGTAGAAACCCAGGCCAGGGGATGCAAAAATCTTTCCACCTGGCTTTGGTGCTAGTTCAATAACAGGCAAAAAGAAAAGCTTTTGATTTTTAAAGTTGTCATTTTCTGGATTATTTAATGACAGTTGTGTTTTTCAACCATTTTTGGTTAAGATATAGTGATGATAAAAATACTCAACCTGACAACCTTGAGGCTGTTTCTTTTTCGCCTACCAAGTCCAGCATAAGCTGAGCCTTTCCTATCTGGAGGAACAACATCCAGAGTTTAGCCTTTCAAGTCTTCTTTTCAAGACATGGGTTCTTTCAGTCCCTGGGCCTGTTGTATGGATGGATTTGCAAGCTGTCATTACCATCTGGCCCAAAATCTCCATGTGCCATTACATAGCCAACAGAAAGTTCGTCAGACACGGATGATTTCAACTGCTACTTCCCCTTCTGCAGCCAAACCGTGCAAGGCTCTGGCTTTCCCTAAGAGCTCTCCAAACCATCAGAACCATAATGCCAGACCATTAATGAAACTAGCCAGGAATTGGTTCACAGCCTCAGCTGCTGTCCAGCAAACATCTTGCTTGTTTGCAGAAAGTGCCACAAAAGCAGCAGGTTAGTTTGTGACTGCCATCCACTTAGTGTATATGTGGGTTCAAGTTATTCATGCCAGTCCAAAATCCCGCTCAAATCCAGGTGATAATTCATGGACTATTCAGAGAACAAATGCATTTACACCAAATCCACGTCCCCAAGTTCAGGAGTCAAATAAATCAGTCTTGGGTGATTAGAAATGAGATTATGATCTGAACGCATTTCTACAATATCTGTGGTGGATATATAGGAATCACCAAGGAACTGACTCTTCAGGAAGTTTCTGGAACTAGCAGTCCACTTCCAAGGATTTTGCTAAATTCTTGACAGTTTTGAAGGAAGTTAATTCGTTGTTGCAGCTAAAACTTTCAGGAGAGACTCATGAGGCCGTAAAGTGCACAACTGAGTAATTTAACTGGAGCTCACAGCTAATGCATGCTTCATCCAGTGGAAGAAAAGGGATTTCAGATTGGAAATACTGTGCAGGTGTTTGGAGGTTCAGTGTCAAAGCTATTTCAGCAGCTAATTCATTTACTGCTCCTTCCTGGGTTCATTTTTAGATAGAGGTGTTCATATTGTAGGCTGATCTTCAGCCTTCAAATTTTTCTGTCCCTGAAAAACAAAGGTACATGATTTAAGAGTGTGACACAGTTACTTAAAAGGACTAGAGTTTGCCTGGAGAGTCAGACATATATGCAAAACTTTAAGGATACACTGTGAAATCCCTTCTAATAAGGCCTCCTACTATGTCTATCAAAATCAGCAGGAGCTTTTCCATGACTGATGGGCTTTGGAAAATGCCCTGTAGCACAGCAGGGAGCCCTTATCGACCAAAATATGCTCTCCTAACGCAAACACCATGGTCTTTCTTGGAGATTAGATATGGGAGCAATCTAGGTGGCCCTTGGTGGCCCTTAATTCATGGTGCTCACTGTTTCCCTACTCCACTGGGAGACCAGACAAGTTCTGCTGGGAAAGGACTGCTGGGATTGCTTAGATAAGAGGCTGATGCCACATGGGAGAAGAGAAGCTTGCTGGAAAACATCCAGTGGAAGGAAGCTGCCCAATGTCTTCCTACTTATCACTGCCACTTTATTTTGATTAAATCCATTAGCTATGCAAGGAGAAAGTCAAGGCATTTTACGGCGGGCTGATGTGCATTTGGGAAATTGTGAGAATTGGACAGAGCTGGTGACTCCCCATGTAGGGCTGCAGGTCCAATGCCAGGGCTGTGTGGAATAACAACAGGCTGATATCGGAGACGAGGGGCACTGACAAAGGGTGGGGAAGTCTGTGCGTGCCTTGCCTGGGTTTATGGCAGACTGGATTGGTTTGTATTGCTGTAGCTATGATTCAGTCGTCTTCGACTTGCTAATGTCAAAGCATCATTTCCACCAGCATTAAAGAACAGCTTATGAAACACCCCTCCTTCCTATTTCCCCAGGAATAAACATCAACAGTCACATAACTTCTGTTGTTCTTTTGTACCTTCTAATGGCTGAGCTAATTTAAGAGGTCAAGTTGAACACAGTAACTATATACACCTTCCCTGAGATATGGACGTCACTCTAGGAGCCAGACATTCAAGGCTATTTATAGACCCTGCCCAGGGAGAGGAGAGGGCAAGAGGCTTGTTTTAAAGGAAAACAGGCAGGGGCAATCAGAAGTATTTTGTGAGAGCTCAGCTTCCTGCAAATTCCAACCAACACCAGCATAATTTTTTTCACTGGAGCACTAAGAAAGGGGTTATCAAAGAGGAGGGCTTCTTTTTAAGGCCTCTATCACACATACATCCCAAAAACTGCAGGGAGGTGAAGCAGGGGGAAATACATCCTGATAATTTATTTGCAAAGTACCTTAGGCTGACATAAACTTCTCCCTGGAGCCCAATGTTCCCAGAGCATGTACAGCTGCCTGGCTATAAAATAATAGGGAGATGTAAAGAGGAGCATTTTTGCTTCTGGCATGAGAACAGATGGCACCGTTTAGCATCCCACTTCATGTGAGAATGAAAGGCCCGATCTGTATGAACAGAGAGAAAGCGGGGCTCTCAGAAGCCCTCCTAATAAGATAGAGGAATTCCCACTTTAGGAGACTTCCCTTGCTGCCAGACAGACATAAAATGCTTATATAGGCTGTGCTCCAGACTTTTAATCTTCATAACTAGCACTGCAAACACACATGGTGCTTTTCCAGCTGGTATGGCACCCCAAACCCATGGCTACATCCCAGGAGCCCAGTCTGATGCAAACCCAGGGGGTGACAGCAGGAGCCTGCAAATTACTAGCAGAGGCTAGCAATGGGAGGACAGTCTGCGTGGGAAGCTGCACAAGAGGGATTTGAAAGAGCAGAGGGGAGATGCTTGGCATGGGCTTGTTACAAGTGGAGGGAGAGAGCTGAAGAGGGAACATGGTGGTAAGCAGGAGAGAGGATTGGTCAAGAAAAAGGACTAAAAGAACAGTGGGAAAGAAGGGAAGGAGCAGAGCTGGGACCAGATGAACGATGTGCTCAGTGGAAGGGTGAAAGAGCAAGAGCCAAGGAAGGGATAGTGTGGGGGAATGCAGGGGGAGAAATTAAGCATCTAACCCTGAGTCCTCTTGGACACTGCTATAACCAACAAGAATGTGACTAGGAATGGCAGCAGCCTAAAGATGCATAATGCCAGCAGACTGCCTTTGGGTGGGTTGGCTGTGGTAAAGAACAGTCCTGGGATCCACCACATTCATAGGGAGTGAAGGGAGGGTATGCAGCCTGCTGTCCAGACCTGCAGGGTGAATGGCATTGCACTGCCTTGCAGGAAGACACCAAGCAACCCACAAATGGCACAAAAGGAAACACACCTTTTGCAAAAACAAAGAGGGAGGGCTCCCCTTGCTATGTCTCCATCATTGGGATTCTGAACTTCAAAGCTCCATGCTATGCCCAGTGCCATTTGTTGCTGTATTTGTGGTGGCTGAGAGCCAGGTCCAAGAATTAAAAGGGGAAGAACTGAATTATCTTGTTCTGCTGAAAACCTATGTCAGTGCTGCAAAGAGAGCACCTGAAAAGCTGGGGTCTGTAGAGAGTGGAAAGACTCACAGAGGTAAGTTTCTAAATGCATTAGCATCTCTTAGGGGTGTGAGTCCACTTTAAAAGCTGACCTACATGAAATTTTGTTTTCCACATCACTTTTCAGAAAGTAATCAAGTCACCTAGGTGAGAGCACTTTTAGTGCAGCAGCCCCAAATACATTAAAATTCTGAGCTGCTAGCTCCCAGAATGCTGATACATCTCAGAAAATGGTACCTCAAAGCCATTCTGCAGTTTCACTGAAGCTGAACGCAGAGGATAGTTTGGAGGATAACAGCTGAAAAGTTGCAGTTACAGAATGGATTTGTTGGAAGAGAAATCAGGAGTCCACACTTGGTTGAGTATTTAAAAAAAAAAAAAAAGTCTGACTCATTTTCACAAATGAATAAAATTAAATTGCTGCCATTCTTAGGCAGACACTGTTCCTAGGGTTCTCAGTCGTAGCCACAGGGAAATGTTCACTGACCTCAAAAGTTTATTAATGGTAGCAGTAATTATTCTTTTTCTCAAAACCTGTGCCTACAGATTGGCATTCAGGAATTGCTGCCTGCCATGTTTAAATCAACCAGTGAAGAGGCAAAGCGTGGCTTTCACAGAGGCTGAAGCCAGTGCTTTTTGCCACTGCCATACAACTTGCTACGTGTGCTTTCACAGTGGGTTACCACAGCCCAGCTGATGTGCAGCAACTTGTTGAGCTGTAGTGACTTGCCCATGCGCCAGAGGGTTTTTGAGTCATCAGTTTGGGCTGCGCGTGTGGGAGCAATGAAAGATACAACTGTTCCCAGCTCTCTGTCCACCCCTGTTTGGTCTGGGGTTGCAGAAAGGATGGCGAGCCTCCTCTTTCAGCTGTGATTCATCACCTGGGCATTATCTGCAGCTCAATGTTATGTGTCCCGGTGCAGGGACTGCGGCAGCTCGGGCAGCATGGGGCCGGCTCTGCCTCCCCGCTGCCAGGCACTCACCCCTGGTCGCAGACACCTCTGCTCTCTGTGGTGGGGGTTGCCAGAGCCTGTGAATCAGAGCCTGGAAGTTTCAAACCTTGCTTGGGTTTCAGCTTAAGTTGTTCTTAACCAATTTAAGCCGGTGTAAGCCAGGCTAATAAGAAGCTAGATGGACATTTGCAGAGGGTCTGTCTGTCTGCACTCTCAAATGTTTTCTCATGTGAGCGGGGCTGATGAGCAACCGGGTACCACCTGAGCACAGTGCCTCCTCTGGTGCTGCTGGCATAGGTGCCCGCAGCAAGGATCTCAGTCCTGGCTGTGCCAACCAGCCAGAGAAGCCACAGAAAACACCTGGGCAGTGATCTTGGCCTGTGTGCCGGGTCACATTTGTTCTGCATTATCTCACATCTCGTGCTCAGTGCGTTACTGTTAGCACAGGGTGGCTGTCATCCGGCTGCATGCTCCTGGCCAAAGCCTGTGCCTGGGAGGGTAAAGGCAGAGCTTGCAGGCGGCTGTGCGCTCTGTGCTGAGCCCATGCACACATGCAGCTGAAAAACCTCAGGTTCGTGGGAGTGGGGTGGGTCTCCTGTTGGCCTTGCTGGGGCTGACTGCAGGAGAAACTTCTTAGTGGAATAAGAAAAGGTTGCACAGTCTGGTGCTGGTTACTGTCAAGTTCATCCTCATTTGGCTCCGGGAAAGGCAAGACCTGCTGGCTGCAGGTTGATACAAACTGTGTTAAAACAACAACTCCAGATTGTGTTTTTCTTCCTGTTTCCAGCCCTCTGATAGACAAGGAGGTGCTAAGCATCTTGTTGTCTCTGAAATACTGTCCCTTGTCCCAAGAGCCTTACATGGGAATTGCACGCCAGCTATTCCTAGTTATTTATTTCTGGGCACTGCTCTCTTCCTGTAAATTAAAAAATGATCAGTCTGAAGATTGTGCTTGTGGTAATTTAAATAAGCACATGAAAAAGAAAAGATTAAACACTAAAATGAAAATATCTTTCAATGCCGAAGCTCCTCAAATGGCAGCTTGGGATTGGCACAGCCCCATGGAGGGGTTGTTCGTGCTTGCCCTGCTCTGTGCACCATCCATCATCTCTCCAGCCATTGCCACTCAACACCCCCTGAGACAGCTGAGCTGGGAAAGCCCAAACGGCCCAGCCTCAAATGCAGGCAAGGATGGCAGCCTCCTTGGACCAGTCCCTGGCCAACATATCACCCCAGAGCGGCAGGACATTTAAGTGGGGTTCAGGGTAGGCAGCAGCTGGGGGCTCTGACTCACAGCTCTGCCAGTTTTAGCTGAGGAGGTTTAAACATCACCACAAGGTGTTCACGCCTGCACGTTCTCCAGGGGAGGTGGTAACCGCTTAAATCAGCACAGCTAATGCTTCGAGAGCTCATGAGTCAGAGGTGTGAGCACATGTGAAAACACTCTGTGAGCAGAGCTCCTCTAATGGAAACACTCCCTCTTTCACACGCTTAGGAGATGATATTTTTTTAAATAAAATCTAAATGAGTAGAATATGGTATGAGCAACAGCCAAGGAATTCATTTGCCCATGTGCTCGCTACCTCTCTTTCACACCTCTGTTCTTCTGCAGCTTTGCCCATGGTACAGATCTGGGTGGAGTGGAATGAATATAGATAATTTTCTTAATGGGAATACGTGCTTTTTTGCATGGTGTGGCTGCACTTGCACACCTTGCTTAGCAAGCAAAGGAGGCAGAGCTCTGGGGGGATTGCAAGATGAAAAGCAGGTGAACAGTTCTGAAGAAATAATGGCACCATCGTCTTCAGAGGAAAAGGCTATATAGATCTTAGCTAAATATTCAGTTCTATGTCCAAATTTGTTTACCTTTCCCCCAGTTCTTAGCTCTCCTCATGGAGAAGAAAGAAGAGTTGATGCTCAGAGCAGCAAGCTGTGCTGTCTCTGCAATTAGCCTGCAGCTGGCAGTGGCCTGACTGCATCGGTCACCATAGCATGCCAGCCTCCTCATTGCCTCTGGTTGTGGGTGGAGGAGGGTATTTATTTTCACCCTGGGAAAATGGGGCAAGGACACGTCTTTAAATGGTACCGGACTTTAGAGGCAGCTTATTATGGGATCAAGGGAAAACACTGTGCAAAACAGAAGTGGAGTGGGTACAAGAGGCAACGCAGAGAGCATCAGAAATTACCCTCCCTGGAAAAAAAGCTGGCTGTGGCAGTCCCAACCCACCTTCTGCTGCATCTCTAAAATAAGGGATCTTGCCTGTGTGACAAGCCTCCCTCCCCTATGGGCTGTGCTGAGCCCTGGCACTTCATCAGCCACAAGCTCAGGAACATCCCAGGGTTAAAAGCTAGCTCCAAAAGAGTGTTTGGGCTCCTAGTGTCCCCCCAGACAAGGCTGTATGTGTCTGGTGCCCAGGCTGGGCTTGAATTCGTATTTATGCACCAATGCAGATCTCCACAGGAGTGACAAGAGAGCTCTTTGCCAGCTTCCAGAGTGAAGTTGCTTGTGTTATGAAGTCCTCACTCATGAAACTTCTCAAAAGCAAGACCAAGGAGTCTCCAAGATAAATCCAGCCTTGCAGAAACCAGTCAACGGTGTGAGCACATGGCAGAATACTGTGCATCAGTATCTGGGTGTAGCTGGATTTAAGGATTAGCTGAGATCAGCTCCAGTGGCTGACTCTGGGGCGTCAGGGAGCTGTTTCTGTGACTGGTACCTGTGAGAACCGTCTGGGAGTGACTCAGCCAGACGGCTTCACCATCCCTTCAGAAATGATCACACCTCATTTCCCTGCCCAGCCGTAATGCTGCGCTAGTCGCTGAAAGCAAAATTGTCCAGCTGGGGTGAATTGCAGCTGCATTGGTAGCCCCTAGCCACATGGGGCTATCCCTAGTTTGCATCAGCTAGACCAATTGCTCTTATTTTTACCCAAAACAGGGCATGGAAATGGTCTTGGGACCACCTGTGCTGTCTTTATCTGAGGTTGTGGGAGAGCACTGCAGGCTGGGAAGTGCCACTTCTGGGTGTCACTGAGCCTGTGTTGACAGCGGGATAAGAGACAGGCCAGTGCTGAGGGTGCTGAAGCAGTAATTTATCTGGCTGTCCTGGAAGTCTTCCTTCAGGCCTTTTGTGGGTATATTCCCAACATTTCCTTTCAACAGCCGCTGTCCAAAGATCCAGCGTGAACAGGAGAATTGCTTTTTTCAGCTGGGCTATTTAAAGAAAGACCAGAGGGGTGAGAAGTCTGCTGTCTGTTTTTCTTACACCAATGAGCTGAGGCTGCAGTGGTGATTTATGAGATGCTTTATTTCTTCCTCCACCCATGTGGTGTTTCTGTCCGTGTTTGTGCTTACTGAGATTTGGATCATTTTCACCTTTTTTAAAGGTGTATCTCACCTATCCAGGAGGGGTTTTCATTGTTTCAGGCTGTGGCCATTGTCTTTCACTACCTCGGGGAACAACAGCACCCATTGAGTGTGTGCTGCAGGCAGCATCAGGCTTTGTTCTCCCTGTCAGCCTAAATTTTAAATTTTTTTCTCCATAGTCATGATCAAACAGATGAAAGTCCTGCATCCAATGGGTCCTTTACAGGCTATGGCCTGGGGACTTTAAGGTAGCATGCTCTGTCTTTCAGGATTGCCTTTGAAGTGTCAAATATGGGGTGTAATGACATGCAGGAGGCAAACTTTCTAGGCTCCTGTGGACAGAGCACTTGCAGCCCAAACTACAAGGCTTTCTGCAAATGGACCAAGTGCCTGAGGATGTCAAACCATAGATGTCCTTCACTATTGGTGAAGTTCAGTCGCTGCTGGGCTGAGTCACTAGCATGTCTTTATCACCCATGCCCAGCATTACTGTAACTCAGAGGGGACTCCCTAAGAGATAAATTGCAATTTCTGGGAAAATTGAGCTGCTTGAGGCCTCAAGAGGATTTATGATCCACTTCCAACCTTACTGCAGAATCATTTCTATGTGTATCGCTGCTAATAGTCATTACTTTAAGATCACAGAGCCTTCATAACTTCCCCAGTCTGTCGTCACCCAAGTTAAAGCTGGTCTTGTGCAGCAGAACGAACAGCATGAGATGAGGGCACCATCTGGCCTTATCTTGAGGGCAAGTACTCAAGCAGACCTCAGTTTTTACATTGCAAGTGCTAACCACCCCTTCCTGCCCTGGTGCAGCCCCTCAGTGCCTTTGCAGAGCATCCCTCAGTGGCTGGGGATGCTGCTTTGCTTTGCGGCATCCTGTTCTAGGGTCACAGAACCCAAGGAAAAGCTGATGATGACCCAAGTCATCTGACCACATTAAAGCTTTGGCACTTTTGTCCCTTTACCCTCAAGTATTTCACGAGCAAATAACATCCCCAGATTTGCTGAAAGGGAGATGGCAGTGTCTCTTACCTTCCTTGCCAGCATGGAGAGCAGCATCACAAGTGAAACAACGTGAAAAGTACGAGCTGACATGAGATAGGGAATATCTTTAAGCTCAGACCAGAGATGTTAGTGCTTTTTGCCTAGCTGTATTTTAAGGTGGTGTAACTGTTCTGTGCCGGGGAGCGTGCCTGCTTTCTCCAGTGAGAAGAAAGCCAGGGAAACACAATAAATGGAAGGCCTCAAGCTGTTGACATATGAAGGAAAATGGAAGCAGTACAAATTAACCAGTGACTAATAGGGCACTGTAACCGTCTGCAAACACAAGAAGGGTGTACACACCAACAAGAAAAGGAAAGCAATTAAGAGAACATTAGGGGTATAGTTAAAAGAAATAGAATGACTAATTGAACGAAAGTGTAAGCTGAATGTCAGGAAATAATTCCAAAGTGTAAGCTGCAGAGGGCTGTGGAACAAGCTCATAAGAAGAATGGAAATGCGATTTCCTGAGCTGTTCAAACCTGGATCAAACACTCGAGGTCCAAACCCACCATTGACCTGGCAATAGACCAGCTCCCTGAGCCGGTTCCACCGAAGACTCTGATCTTGTCACAGTTGTTTTAAAAGCAAAAATCATGTTAATGTCTATACAACACAGTTAAATATCCACTCAGCCTTTGCCACATGAATCCTTAGTTTCTTGAAACCCCTGGTCAGACACAGACCTTTGGTTCCATAAAACAGCAACTGAAAGATCTCAAACACTGATTAAGTGTATTTGCCTTGAACCCTCCCTTCTCTTGAAGTTGAGAAAAAAGTTAAACAACTTCAAATCATTATTTTATCTTTATTGTACAGCCTCAAAGGCGCATTCATTTTCTGTTTCATTTACTCCTGTGATCAGTGCCATCTTGATCTCTTAAATTGCCTCTCTAGGAAGCTACTGCCCATCTGAGAGGGATGGTTTGGTGTTTTCCATCTCTGACTGTGCCCTTTGGAGCTGACCTCTGCTTGCCATTCCTTTCTCAGTGTCCCCTGTGGTGCTGGCAGTACCGCCTAGCCCCAGCAAGAAAAGTGTGCTATAGGAACAGGAAAAGAGATGGCCTCTTGACAAAACTTGCTATTGTGAAATTCTAAGCTCTGGGGAAAGATAGTAACATAAACGGTAATAAACAAAGGCAGCCCAGCACGCGGAGTTTCTGTTGATCTTGGATTTTCTCTGCCTCTTGAGAAGGGCTGAACTTTAGCAGAAAAGAGAGCTACAACTCTTAGGAAAACAGTTTGAGAAGAGTGGTCATCCCTGCCTGGCTCCATATCGTGCCCTTGTTAGGTGAAGCGATGGTGTGGAGAAGCACCAGGAGCTGGTTGTTAAAGGAGAGCATTCATCATACAGTTTCTGCCATATATGCATGAAAAGGGTCGAAATCAGGAAAAAAATGGGAGGAAACATAATGATGCTTATGGTTCCTGAATGCTTGATATCAAAAGATAAACACCACCTATTAGATCTTCCCTTCCATCCTGTTACAAATACAGGACTGCTCTGCAAGTCTTGGCTGGTTTCTAAAGCTTGCCAGTAGTTTCCCCTTTTGGGAGACTGCTCCTCAGTCTAGCAGACCACACTAGCAGGAACCTTCCCTGAAAATTCAGCCCATCCTGGTCCTTGCTTTCCTTTCTGTACAGCCAATGTGGCACACATCACAGTTTCTGAAAGATTTCTTGTATTGTTTTGAAATCTTGGTGCGGGAAGGAGAAGATGGACTGTTTCCCTGAATGGAAATTCCCTCCTGGTCTGCTGAATACAGGTGTCTATGAGATGTTTAAATTCCTATGGTGACTTCAGAGCAGTGGTAAAGGTTGACTGAGAAATGTCTGAGAGGCACATACAGAGGTGTCACTGTTTGTAGGAGTGATTTACAAAGCACCATGAATTTCCCAATGCTGCCAAAGTGGAGATAAAAATCAGCAGTGACGAGAGGCTTTCTTGGGATGGTGTTTGTGAGCACAGGCACACACAGGGTGCTTTGACAATTACCAGGGGATAATTCCCACCACACTCTGGTGAACTTTGCTCTGTTCACCACATGTCATAGAAAGAGGCGATTAGTGTTACTTAACATTTGGCTGTTTTTCCCAGATTAGACATTGTCGACTCATTCGGTAGCTGCATAACTTCTTTGGAAAGGTTAAAGGTTTCCAGTCAGCCAGGGCAGAAACAGAAACTAACCCAATGGTGGACATGGACCTTCTTCTGACCTTCAGTTGGAATTCCTGCCAGGTCCTTCAAATTGCTTTTCTGTTATTATTCAATTTTTTTATGCAGAGTAACTTTCCTATAACCTCAGAGTTTAAATTCATTGTTCTGATGTCACTGATTTACGGCATAACATTGTAAAATTTAAATCGAGTTTTGAACAGAAAAGGCATAACTTGGGGGTATAAATGAGTCACAAATCTCATAAGTTACAAATGAGAAATGTTACACTGATGGCGCAAGAGACTTTGAGTTTGGGAGGATGTCACAATGGCATCCCTTTTTGCATGTTACTAACTCAATAGCACAAGACAGCTACAAAGACTTTAGGTGAAACTAATTTACATTAGTAGAAAACAGAGCATTAAAAAAAGAGGAAAGGCTCTGGCCTTTCTACAGATCCTTTTGTACTTTTAAATCCTAAGTCATTTCAGAATGCGTTGTGTTAAGAGACCAGCCATGTGGAGGCTGTACAGGGCTTAGATACTACTCAGCAACAGCACCCACACAACACTGCACATCGTTGCCACCCACTTCGCTGAGAAAGATTTCCGTGTTTCTTGGATCACCCATTCAAAAATGAGCCTCTGCCTGTGGCAAATTGCTAGTGAATGGCATGTGACAGATGTCTGTTCAACATTTTGTGCCCTGAATGCTAAAAATATTCCTGGCACTCAACACCAGGGCTCAGCACTTGACCCACCTCTGGCCATGTCTCTGTGCCATGTCACCCACCGTCTGGGCATGCTTTTTCACTACAGGGGATGAAGGCTACGCTGAGCTCACCAAAGAGCTGAGCCCTTAGTAAATAACAGGTTGTTATGCTTAGGTGGCCTTGAACTTTCTGTCCTCTTGAAATCTGTAGTGTGCCCCATCCTAATAGCCAAGAATAAACCTAAATCCTTTCACAAACACACTTGCAGAGCAGACCAAACAGCACTTCAGCAGTAAGTTATCTGATCTTTCAACAGGCTCTTCTGCCTAAACCAGTAAACTCTTCAGGCTTCCCCCTGAGAACAGCCATGGTGATTTGGCCAAGGATAGTCCGCCTCTACTATCACAGAAACTGCACTTTCAGCTAGGGCTCCTAGGTGATGAATTGTGGCCTGCTCCTTCCTTTTGTCCTAAATTCAGCTAATACAGAGGTATAACTGGATCTACTGATTCATTAGCATAAGGCAGCCTGGAGACAAGGGCTGTGTTCCTTGCAGCAGTGCCCTGGAGGATGAAGACTTCCCTGACCATGGCCAAGGCTATGGGACAGTGCCAGCTTGTCCTTCTCTGTGCTTTGCACACCATTGACATAGGACTTTTGTGAAGCTATTGCTTCAGTTACCAACTCAACTGGAGCTTGGTATCGTCATTTCATTTGCAGCAAAAGAAGCTGTTCAGCAGAGGGATAGTCCAAGAGAGCTGCAGGTGTTGGCACATGTGCCTCCCTGCACAGAGCTGGTTTCTGCAAGGACCCATCTTTGGCCTTGCCTCAGAAATCCTCATATCCCCTCTCTGAAACACTGCAGTTATTTCAAATTCCTTCTCCCCTCGTTTCTCCCTCAGCTACAATGTTCCTGGTATTGTAGCTGTGACTGGAAGCACTGTTCCTGGAAAGGTCTCAATGGAGTCATCGAGAGACTGATTTTCAGGTCTCATGTGGGCACCAGTACCAGAGAAACTGCTGGCTGGACTAGCTGTCCAGCTGCTTTGTTACCATAATTGTGTGTATCTGTTCAAAAATCACATGGCCCTGTCTGCTGGCACTCAGTCATGAAAAGCAAAATAAATGCTAAATTTGCAGTCTACTATTTTTGCCTTCCAATGCTTTTAAGTTTTAGTTCAATGTCTGTGTACCATGTTCTCAGCAAGATGACAGTTCTTCACTTTCACAGCTGAGACTCAGTACTATGTGTGCATGATCCTCAAGAAAGCATGGAGAGGGATCCCTAGGAGTCTTGCCTGGGGAAGCCCATGGTTGTGTGGTCATTAGCCACCAGCTCAGTGTAATGCTGAGTTTGGAGTGGGACCAGGCTGCATCTGAGCGTGCTGTTGCTGAACTACGCAGAGCACAAGACACGGTGTTTGTGCCAGCTGGAGGAGGACAGTTGATAACTGATAGAGCAGAGAGTTTACCAGGACAAACATACCCCCATTTCTCAGCATTGGGAACAAACTTAGGTTGGCAGCATCAATTTGTGCCAGTTCAGGGATCTGTAGTATGAAACTATAGGGTCTCATACCTGGTCGAACACCCTAAAACTGCATTTTGCTCTTGAATCTGTGGTCTCATGTTAGCAAAGATTAGCCATATCTAAAAGTTACCTTCGGGCTCTCACTGATCTCTTTGACAGTGAAGCAGTCAGTCACCATGTCTCAGCTAAGCCATGATTACATGACACAGCAGCAGCAAGAACAGCTTAGGGTATCCCTGTTTCTGCCTCCTACAGATCAGAGAGACAAGGGTCAAAGTACCAGATGGGCTGCTGGTGGCCTCTCAACTCCTGAGTGTTTCAGCCTGCCTGACTTTGCAATGAAGTATAGTTTAAGATTGCAGCCTATGTTGAGCTATGGCCTATTCCTCAGTTTTCATCTGGCTTCTTTCAGGAAAAGATAAAAGTGGTGGTAGTAGCAGTCATGCTGTAGTTTTATGAGCTCTAGCAGTCCAGCCTGGGAACTACATGAACCTTTAGCTGCTTTGCCTCTGTTACTTCCTCTAAAAATGAATTCAAGTCACAGTGACGAACCTACTTTACCAATGCTGGACTCTGGCCAGAGCTTGAATATGTGGCTGCTCAGTTATTTTCAGCTTGGAATCCCCTATAATATTCTGTCATGGTTCCCCAGCCAAAATACTGCATTTCAACAGCAAGATAAACGCAAACATGAACTGGAAAAGGTCTACCTAATCTTGTCATCATCTGTTAACTGTGCGATGTGAATGGCTTGACATATGATACTTTTGCACAATATTTTATCCAAAGTGTGGATTCCTGTCCTTCCAGATGCTGTTTATCAATTTCCTCAAGGAGTCCCTTGTGAGTACAGGGACACACTCTGCTCTGAGCCACACCAGGATATGTCTGAAATACTTCAGTTGTCTGTAGTAGCATAACCGGATTTTTATCAATGTAACTGAGACGAGATTCTGTCCAAGATGTTCTAATAAAAACAAGAGTCTGCCCTGGGAACAAAGAGCATGTGACAGTTTTTTTCCAGCTCACTCAGCACTGAAGAGCTGAAAACAAGATGGTGCTGCTTACAGACTCATGGAGGTGCTGACATTCCTCATGCCTTACAGCTACAGGGCTACATGAGGCTCCCAATGTCTGCAGAGATGAAGGTTTTGCATGGAGTTGAACTTTGGTACTGATGGACTCTGTAAACGCCTGATGAAATACATCGCAGGGCAGGAGGTCAGTGAATAGAAGGGAAATGTGGATTTGTTGCATGTACTGACACTCATGGCACTGTAATAACTAAGTGCCTGCACAGTTACATGCTGCAACTTCTAGCCTGTTCTAGTCTTGGCAATGCCAGTTATAGTTCCTTTTATGCCCCTGGATCAAGAGTGGGCTAGTTATGCACAGGTGGTATATCAGCTATACCGTGCTTTATGGCTGATGGTGAATACATCGCTTGTTTGCTGTTCATGTTCTGATAAAGTCCTCTGCCAAGTCTTCCTGTTATTTTGTAATCACATAAGCATTAATAACCAGTTCAACAACAATGAATCTTCATTAAATCCATATATACACGTGTGGCAGGAGCATGGTCATTTTTTTCTGCCAGCAGCAGACCTGAATGATGCAAAACCAAAGTAAGTTGAAATGCCAAGCAAAAGCAAAACACACAATAGCATGGAGCTCAAGTGAACATGTCTCCTCCTTCTAGACACAGGTTATCAAGCATCTCCATGATCCCCAGCACATATGGGAAGACATCAAATGGCAGGGGTCTGACTCTCCCTCCGATGGGCTGTTCAGAGAGGTCTGTCTTTGTTTCCTTTGAGAACAGCTAGTTCTTCTCTGCAGTGATCCTACGTTATAAGTGAAGTTTGGAGATCTTGTTACTTCTGGTGTGTCCTCTCTGCTCATGTCTGTGATTTGGATGCAACCTCTGGCTCGGGAAGACCTTCAGCTGCTGATTGCCAGAACTGGGAGTGCCTCTCAGGGAAGGGCTCATGCACGTTTTGTTCTGCTGCTTATTATCTCTCCCTGATCATCCCCAGTTGATCACAGCTGGAGGCAGAATACTGGTCAAGCTGGACTTTCGCTCTGAGCAGTTCAGCTTTCCTTGTGTTTTCCTAAGAGGTGTTTAATTTCCCACAGGAGAAAATTTGTCTTTTAGTGAGACCATGCAGAGGCTGTTTGACAAGACAGAGCCTGAGTTTTTAATTTTGGGATAGGCAATGTGTTGAGAACAAGGGGAGACCATGCAGCTGTGGGGTGAGGAAGCGGAGGTGACCTCAAGGGTAAAAGGTCCATTCCTGAAAAGTGTGAGGAACTTCTCAAAGGTCTGATGGCTTGCTCAGCTATAACTGCTTTATCAACTAATGCTGAGCTTCAGCAAAGTTTTCCCCACTGACACACTTGCCCAGCCCTCTTGAATTCCTGCTCTGAGAACTGGCAAGTTTCACCTTGGGGATAGATGAGAATCAAGAAGAGCATGAAGAGGCTGCAGAAGCAACAGCTTGTTTGCAGAGGGCCTGTGACCCAGACACCCTTCCACTGCTGAGTGTCCACAGGGCAGGGCGGACAAAAACCTCTGGGATTTGCCATCCAGTGTATCAATGATCAAGGATTCACTTTTGCTGGTGTCAAATCTGCTCAGTGGGAATTATGTCCCCATATTATGGTGGCTTCCACCATGACAGAGATGCTGAGACTTCTCTCACTTAGCATGTTGTTTTTAGCCCTTCATTTGCCATGTTGGCAAGTGTCCAGTTAGGAATGTGGTGGGAAGCACACTGAGAGCCCCCCTGTACAAATCCCTTGGGAGGTCTCCAGATAAAGGGAAGACAACTGAGCGCAGAGGGAAGCAAAAAATAATCCAGCATTGTAACTACTGGGCTCCAGGTGTGACCTCTATCCTGCTCTACGTATCTGTGGAAAGTTGGTGGTCAGCCCTTGGTATCTTCTGCTGTGGGAAGTCTGTGGGGTCACAGCTGAATGGGACATCCCGAGGGGCAGTTCAGTGGTTGCTTGCCTACTCCACACACTGAAATGGCCTACCCGTCCATGTCCTGTGGCTGCCCTGCCACCACCCACTGTTCCTCTTCTTGGAAAGCAAGTACCTTGTTGTGGGAGCAGGGCAGGAGAGATGACGCCTTTATTGCTTGAAACTCTAAGTACTGCATCCTGCTTCACATAGTAAAAACTGGTTTGCCCTTTTCCAGAACTGCTTCACACACTTGCGGGTTCACAGCAGTTCAGCTTCACCAGGTCAAAGGCAGCTCAGTGCTTACGTGCAAAATTGTTTCATAGTGGGAACACAAGCAGAAATTCAAGGGGATGGACTGACAGCTAGGCAAGATCAATATGAGCTGTGCTGCCAGAGTGGGGAAAACTGTAAGGAGGGAATTAATGTCACATGGGAGGGGATGGATGGAGAGACTGGACGGCTCACGCGTTGGGAGAAATGGTGTTATAATGTGGGGGAAGAGAGTAGAGGGACCACTTGTACTCCAGAACTCCAGTTTACAGGTGTGTTGCAATATGGGTGATGCTGATCTTGTGGATAGTGGCTGACGTGGGAAAACACCCAGAAAATTATCAGAACTTGCAGGCTTAGGCTAGACTGGTGTGTGAATACAGACGTTTCTAGTGTGGATATCCATGTGATATGGTCATGAATAAGAACCTGAGTGCATGTCTACCTATAGCTGACGGCATACACATGCTGATATTGCCTTGGTATCATTTAATGCCAACATACACGTGTCATATTCTGATTCTAATTAGTGAGTTCTAATTCAGATCTAAACCAAAAAACCCTGCCAAGCCAAATTTTATTTGCGTGGTCTTTCTGTTCATTCTCCTTTTAATGCCAAAAACCACTGGATACTGCCCAACCCATTTGAAATAAAAAAATACATTTTTCTGTTTCATCACTGCATTATTGTGTCTCCAGGATCTACACAAGTTTGTGCTTTTAAGACGTGAAAGAATTCTTCCTGACGTTCCCAGAGTACATTATTCACTGTTGCACCAGACATACAAGTGGTAACGTGGCAATGAAGTGTTCTGGTTCTGTTCCTGGCAGCGATACTACTCTTAAGCAATGCACTAAAAACTGTTCTCCTGATCCAGTTCTCCCGATCCAGTTCTCCCACCTGGACAGTGTGTTGATAAGCCAGGGGACTGTGATGATGAATTGACTCTCTTCGGAGGTTCCCCCATGGAACCGAATCATGGCGTGACAGATTCCTGAGGTCAGAAGGCTGTGAAAAAGCCTGCAATCTCATAAAACATGGCCAACATCTCTGACAAATGGCCAGATCCTGCTGTCCTGCTCTGACAGCAGCAAATGAAAACAAATGCAAAGGCTAATGCCTGGAAGAGCATGTTACCCTGGGTATGGTGGAGTGCTCTTTTTTCCTGCTGGGACTGGTATGGTGCCGAGCTGACAGGACTTCTCTGCCTGGTTCAGCAACTTCAAAGCCTGCTGGTTTTTCCTTTGAGTCATCTTGGTGAAGAAGCTGATAAGGCTAGGCCAAAACTCAGTGCAATGCTAGTGCCCTCTGTATCTGCCCGGGAGTGCAGATCTCTCCAGGGCACTGTCACTAGGAGCCCACCTGGGCATGAGTTAGGGCTGGAGCTTCGGCTCCCATTCCTGCTCTGTACAAACATCCTTCCATGCGTATTGGCTCTTTTTGGGAAAAGCTCTGTACAAAAGGTCATGCCAACAGGAACCAGTCAAAGAACAGACCTCATGCAGTGGATGGGGGTGAGGATGTTCCAAGCCCCATATCCCAAAGCTTTCCAAACTTCCTCAAGTCCCTCCATGATGTTTCATGCTTCAGGACCAGGTCTGACACACCTTTCTGACCCTCTGAAACTGTGGGAATCTAAGCATGCTCTGAGCATGCCTCCAGAAGTCCTATCAGAAGAACCATGAATGCCACATATGCAGGTTTTCCAGGAGCACAGGCACTGCAGAAGCACGCTGCAGCAATCCAGCAGCAGTGGAGCATGGAGCCAGGACCTCTATCAACCAAAGAGCAAGCTGTGGTCATGTAGGTGTATGTGAATGGAAGCTGTCTTTCAGGGATGGGCAAAATTTAGAAGTACATCCTAGTCTTGGAATCAGTCTTGAATTTTTAACCCAAACACTGGGGAAACACTCTGGGCCAGGACAACCTTCTGAGATTGTTTTGGTGCCTGGTTTTGGGAATGAATTTCTCATTCCCAGTTCTGGGCCTATCTGTGGCACATTGTCCTTCTTTACAGACTCATTTGAACTGAACTCATTGAGCATTCAGGAGCAGCTAAGATGGGATTGATTGGGTCTTTCACAGAGAACAGACCAGAGCAAGAAGCAGCCTGACCCATCACTACCTCTTCTCAGCTGCTTATAAAAGTGCTGTTTCTGAAGGCCAAGATGCCTACAGGCTCTGACTGACCACCCACTCAGCTGGGCTCTGCAGTGTGCAGCAATTCCTTGCCAACGCAAAGAATCTCTTTGAAAACTAAAATATTGTAATTTGCTCTCTTTTTCCTTTTTTAAACTCTCAAAATTAATCATCTTTGCCAAGCTCTAGCTATAAAACAGTTTTATTTCAAGCCTGCCCAGCATCTCTCAAGTCCTGAGTATTCCTTGCAGCCGATTCTTTTCCTGAGCTGTTGGTGTGAGGCACTGCTGGAGTTTGCAAAGCTGCCATCATCTAGGGAGGTGCTGGGACCATCGCAGGGTCAGAAAGACTGCTGAACACTGATTCCTGAATAGATTTGGCTTTGCCACTGGCTGCAGTGCCAGTAAAGCCAAAGCTGCTTGGAAAATCCCACTCCCAAAATGAAATACGGTAAGCAGCATATGAAGCATATGCAGAGGGATCTGGACAGGCTGGATCGATGGGCCGAGGCCAATTGTATGAGGTTCAACAAGGCCAAGTGCTGGGTCCTGCACTTGGGTCACAACAACCCCATGCAACGCTACAGGCTTGGGGAAGAGTGGCTGGAAAGCTGCCTGGCGGAAAAGGACCTGGGGGTGCTGGTTGACAGCCAGCTGAACATGAACCAGCAGTGTGCCCAGGTGGCCAAGAAGGCCAANCTGGCTAATTCACCTTTAAGGACTTTTAAAGACAATTTAGTGGTCCCTGTTTGAACAAGTCAATGTACATGTGCAAAACACCCTAATAAAGCTTTTGAGTTGCATGCCTGTGCCTAAATTGTGCTCTGATTTTGGTGGAATTTTATGATTTTCACAGAAAGAAACATACTTTGTGCTGTGATAAATGTAGCAGGGATGGAGCTATGACTTTGCTTTTTAGCAAAGGGTTATTTAAAAGAGATACAGGGAAGCTGGAAGAGCAAGAGCTTCCAAGGGGCTCATGTAAAAAGCTGGATGGGGTCATTTCCACTAGTCACTTCCAACTTTCCCTGTGATTCCCCTAAGTTCTTCCAAGACAAACAAAACCCTGTTTGCTGAGGCTTTCCCAATCCTCCTTCTGACATGAGAACTCTCTTTAGTGGAGACAAATTCCCTGAAGCTGTTTGCAGCAACTGCTGCCTAATGACTATCATGCTGCTGCTTCCTTACAGATTACTTCAAGATGCTGAGAGATCCTGCCTGACTAATCCAATTGGCTTCACTTTGGATGCCTACAAGAGATGAAGTTGAACAAAATAAATGTAAACCAAAGCAAATGTCTGATGCACGCTGCTGAGGAATACTGCTTGTCATGTAAAGGTCAACTGCTGTCAGACCGCTGCTAAATTACAGCATTTTCTTTCTTCTCCAGGCTGGAAAACAAATTGAAACAGCAGGGCAGATCTGCAGTTAGAAGAGATGCAGATTCAATGTGGGGCTGGAGTGGACTGTAGCTTCCCCACTATCAGTGGGTGCCCCGGGCCATGTGTCCAGGGCAGCCCACCACCACCTTGGCAGTGGGAGAAAACCTTCTGAAAGGGCACACACAGAGCATCTGGGAAACAGGACTTGGAGTCTCTGCTCTGCTACTGATTTCCTGTGTGTCCCTGAGCAACTCACTTAACCTTTCCATATTTCATCTTCTCTTGGATTTAAAAAAGAGTATTGATACTGTTTCTCTGCTTCTGCAGGGAACAGTGAGGACAAGGACTTTGAGAGGTGACTTGTATGCTTTGGCCCACAGGGCATTTTAAGACCAGTAGATAGACATAAATTCAAATTCACATGTCAAACGTTTTACATGGTGCCAAGCAAAGAGATAGAGCTTTGTGTTTGCTATGGAGAGATCACCACAAAACTATGTATCATTCTGAATTGTGCCAGAAATTCTCTTTAGTTTTATTTCTGCAGCAAGGGGCTCTGTTAACGTCAGCATGTACAAACTTTAAAGAATCTGCAAACTTTCTGCACCAGGCCAAATGTACTGTACAAACCCAGAGTTTTCTGCACGTTCAAGCCATATCCAGACTATTTCAAATGTTCAAAATCTAGGAGACATGGAAACAGGCACTATATTAGGGGTGATCTCCTACACCATCAGTGGAATACCCATTCTGCATGAGGAGGAGTTCATCGTGTATTCCCAGGTGTCACCACCAAATAACAAAGGAGAAAACCTGCAGAAGCTCCTTGTTTGTCTCTGTGGCTTCAGTCTTAATAACCCTCTTGCAGCTGCTGTCATAACCACTGACCCCTGTTCTCACCTTTCCTTGGTCTGGAAGAGGAAAAGCAGAACCATGATGTATAAAGATCCTTGACACTGAACTGACACTTTAATTTATTTTCTTATAACCTGAATAGCTACAAAGTCTTATCTTGCTATTCTTCTAATTTTCCTTCAGTTGAAAACAAAAAGAAAAATCCAGAAAGCACCTCTCATCAGCAAGAATATTCTCTGGAGGCACTTGAAGAAGGATGCCAAGGAGGCATTCATATAGCTGAACAAACTTTTACCTCCACAGACAGCATGAAACTCATTTCATGTGCACTGCGTACCTGAAACAGGAGAAAACAATCTTGTTTCTGTGCTTTGTTCACAAAGCTGTTTCCATCTCCTTTAATATGGGCTTTGGACAGAGGACATCAGCGCTAATAATCTTCATGTACATGTCAGTCAGATACAGTCTTATCATAACTAGGCATCAGTAATGCCTTCTTAATCTTGCCTTTACATGGAAAACAAACCTATTCTTGCCATATAGAATTTACCTTATCTTAGTGCCACAGTTTGAACCTTTCTCAAGTTTGTGTCTAAAGTAGGAGTACCCAATTTTTATGGATTTACCTTTCAGATTATGAAATATTGCTCCTGGCACTTAGAAACCCATTCAGTTTTGCTTTTCTTGCTGCAAACAAGAAGTGGTATCATCCCCACTGTAACTGAGTTTTTTCTTTTATGTTACGTCCTTTGTCTTCTTCAGGAACAGTAGGGATGGATCTGAAAGGTCCTTTCCTTGCATTTTGCAATACAGAGCTGTCCTCATTACCTGTAACCACAGCACCCAGTTAGCATTTCCACGTGTTACTCCAAGTTATAACTTCAAAATGTTCTAAGATTTAAAATGCAAGGATTATTGATCACTACACTGCACAGCCACAAGCTCATTTCAGTGCTTGCAAATACAAAGATACACTGGATGCAGAATATAGATTTCATGTTGTTTTCTTATTGAAACAGTTTTGGACTGTGTACCTTAATACCCTATATGGTCAGATATGAAGACAATTCACTACTAGGAGCGCTGCCAGCTAATGTCCTAATCGTTCCTCTGTTGCAGAGTATTCCATCCCTTGAAGATGGATTACAGTATGGAAATCCAAAAGGATGAGTTGAATTTCAGTCCCTCTACCCTCAGGAGTTTGAAATCCAGCTCTGAATTATACTGCATGTAGAGCCAAGTTGAGCTCTGCTGTGATGTGGGATTTTATGAATATCCCTAGGAGACTAGCTAGAAAGACATCTTTTCATACTGTATGACAAGAAGTTGTAATAGGATCCAACATGGATAACCTTTACCAAGGCAGAGAGAACACAAGGTTCATCCGTATGAAATACCAAGAACAGGAGCTGTGGAAGAGGCAAACAGAAACTTGAATGGCTTATAATTTTAGGTGTTGGCTGGGCACTAACAAGTTAATCTAATTATTAGACAACTCTGGCTTGTCAACATTGCAAAAATTCCCTCTAATTGCACATTGCTTCTTTCCTCCTTCTACCTTTTCCTCTGCCTGCATCTTCTTTGGCTTCAAGCACTGAAGAAGAATCAGATCAAAGCTGAGATGAGGGCACCAGCAAAGGACATGCTTGTTCTCAGCACAGAGGCCCTGCTGCTGCTGTAACTGCCCACTGCAACTTGGACGTGCCCAAACGTGTGGGACTGCAGTTTGTTTGCATAGTTTTTGTGGTAGCTCTGCACCAAGCAGCCTCTTCCAGAGAAGTTTATGTCAGTCACAGAGCATCAGGGAGAAAAGCTGTAGGCAAACAAACAACATTTTTAAAACAAGTCATCAAGCACAACTATATTTTCACACTGTGGCATCCAGATTATGCACAGGCACGTGCACACCCTTTCCAGCATGTCCAGAGCTTGCCTGGTAAACACCGGTGTGTGATTTGTGAGCTCCCAAAGTTTTGGCATGCATCCATGCTGTGCTCTATGTGTCCTCCATGGTGACATGCGTCTTCAGTACACTGGGTCCCCGCTCTGGCTTGTGTTCATTTGGAGACAAATGATGGAGCCTGTGACAGTGTGGAGGAAAATAAATGAACCTTCAATCTGAGAGGGAGAAACTCCCACCCCAAAAATAAAGAAGGAGGTGCCTCTGTCTTGGAATTGGGTGAAAACATTTCTTCAGCAGCTATTTAGTTTCTTTGCTCTTTCTTTGTTTACTCCACTAGCATGTTTTAAAGTTAATTACAGTATTCAATAGCCTGTTGACAGCATGTCAGCAAGACTCCAGAAGGGACTCAGTAGAGGGTCTCTAGACCATGCAAAGGCCAATTTTACAAGTGTTTCCCTTCTCTCCAGGGATAATAAAAGATCTGTCCTCCCTTTGCTGCTACTAGAGAGTGCATTACAATTTTACTTCACATCAGCAGTTCTGAGTCATCTCCATACACAGAGGCTTTCCTTGTTGAATAGAGGAGGTTCATTAGTGTACACAGCAGCTATTCCTGTCCAGCCACCCAGGCTGTGGTGCTTAACACCCTCAATCATTTGATTTGCCTCTTCAGACCAAATTACTGGAACTCTACATTAATAAAACTAGTGCTCACCCTTGGGTGGATTCCTCATTTTCCTAAATCTTGTCTCTTTATATTGCAGATCCTGGCTACTCCAAAAGCCATTACTTCCAATAAAGGCCCTTTAGGACAACTGACTGCTTTATTTAGTTCTCTGCCATCCTGAACTATACAAGCAAAAGGGGTTTTAATCAATATTTCCCAGCAATGCTAAGCATGGTGTAAAAAGTGGTGCAGGGAGCAGCAACTAGATACTAATACATTACATGTTAATTTGGGTGCAGGCAGATATGTATTTGCATACACTAAGGCACTGAGACATGAAGAAGTAGTAGATGAGTGAACTGGGAGAGAGCCCCAGTTGTTGGCCTGGGGTTCTCTCCCTTTCTGCTACTGTTCCTTTTTTATCAGGGTTTTCCCTTCGGAATCTGACAATGAAACCTGTCTGTGTGAGTGAGTCAACAGCACCCCCACCACATGTCCCTCACAAGGTGGTAGGCAAGCAGCAGATGGAAGGAACGCAGAAGAAAATATGTCTTCTTGGGGAAAAAGACTGGGGAATAAGAATTCAGGAAATCCCTCCAGCAGCACTACAGATTCATAGCAGCCTTCAGCAATACCATCTGCTTTTGTCTCATTCTGATCCAGGCAAACCCCATGCTGAAGTGTCTTCAGCACAAGAACAAAACCCCCATCACATTCGCATGCCTTTGCCCTTTGTCTCTGTCCTTTCCCTGCTGTACCAGACCTTAGTCCCAGCTCATGATGGCATATTTATGAAGGACACTGACCTACTTAATTCAACCCTTGAAAGACCTACGATGCTGTTGTGCCAAACTACAACTAAAAGCAATCTTTGAAAAACAGATTAAAAAAATCCTTCCCTAATCCTTCTGTCTTGGCAGAACTTAAAAACATGCTTTAATGCATGAGGAAGTCTTTAGACATCTCCACACATCCTATTTTTCTCCTAGCCACCAGCATGATGTTTAGAAACCTGTCTGGTTTGCACTGTGCAGTGTGAGGAGCCAGCTCAAAGAACTGGGACTGTGCTTTGCCATGGCCTGCAGGAGCCTGGGGATGGTCCCTGGGTGTCACTGCCTGCAGAGACAGCACCTTGTACAGTTGTGATCTCTGCTCTTTGGGCCATGAGCTGACAAGCGCTGGTCACAGTGACACAAAAAAGGGCTTTAACTCCTCCCCTGGCTTTACAAACTGCTGTGCCAGGTGAAAATGAGCTTAAGAGAGGTGTCCAAAGCTGAGGTTTCCTTGGGTGCTATCAGATCTTCTGCTGTGCAGAGATGAAGGACACTGCCAGCATGTCCTTCTCCCCATGACTGTTTCTTAGTGTCTCCTCACTGTGTGTCAGACGAATCTCGCTGAAACTAAAGGCCATCCTGTCATGTGAAAGCAGTCTTTGAGAAAAGCAAATCAGGCTTGTTACCTTCTGCTGTCAGCCACAGCAATGGGCTGAGCTATTGGTGATTCAGCTCTGCAGTTGCGTCTAGATCCTTTTCTTCACTTGTTTTTCCAGGAGAATCCCCCAGACAGAGCAGAACAAGCAATCACCCTTAGTTGAACAACTGCACAAATGGGAGCTGTCAGCAACATCTCAGACCATTGAGGAACCCTGGCTGCCAACAGGCCTTTAAGAAACCCATGATTTATAATTTGCAGCAGGAGCTACGCGCTCATTTTTTCCCCCCTGGGTGAAGGATCCAAAACTAACAATGCTGTGTCCTTATCAGCAGCAACATTTGTTGGGGAGTGGTCCAAAAGTGACTGACGCAAGGCTCTGCTCTCTGAAGTGCTTTGTCCTATTCCCAGATGAAGTACATTTGCATCCAGTTAAATCCTTTGAGCTTTATCAGTGGGTGTATATATAGATATGAGCAAGAAAACAGTGATGGACACAGTGGTTAAAAAAAAACAAACCCAAACATAAGGCTCCTGCATTCCTTATTCCAAATCAATATGTTACATGGCAGATGGCTAGTCATATTTGATATGTGCTATTAACTATAATAACCATATAAAATATCCACTTCCCTAGCCACCATCCTAGAAGCAGGAGTGGATACCTACTATCAGTTATCCAGTAGTAGCAGAGATAGAAGGCTCCAGAGATGAACAGACCCTTTATAGATGAAGAACAGATGATTTGGCTCCATTGACAAGCCAGACAAGAGTAGTGCTTCCACTAGTAGGATGGAGGAAACTATAGCAGATGCATTAAATATGTGCTATTTCTTTCCAGTCTTGAGTGTGTGGGTTTCTAAGTAAGATCACAGGTGCCAGTGCACCGTTGGTCATGGCAGATGGCTACCAGGTATTACAACTGCTCAGAGCAATAAGGAGTTCAGATTATTGAGCCTCTGCCTCAATCACCTCCAATGGCACCATCATCACTGAAGTCAGAGGCATTTTTATTTTAAATGATTGCGTGTGGCTTGTTGCAGGATGAGCCCATTGCTCCTCAGTTGCGCTCAGCTGCGTTGCTGGCAGACAGACGCTGCCCTTTGCAGCCTTGCACCCTGCAGCTCTGCCAGAGCCTTGAGTCCCAGGGATTTTTGTCACATGGGCAAATGGGACACAGGTGGGTAGGTGCAAGACCATGGCTGCTGCTGTGCTGCTGGGTTGATAATGTGTCCTCAGGGCTGATGGGCTGGTGCCCCCTTGCTTGATACCACTGCCAGGCAGAGGCACCCTGGTCTCCAAGGCTATCCTGGGAGAAGGTGAAGATGCTCTTTCCGTCTTCAGCTTTGCTGAAAATCAGTTCAACATGTGTTCAGGGAAAGTCCAGAACACGCAGGGAATGCCCTGCCTAGAAGGCAGCTTTTGAGTCTACCAGGATTTTCCCTGTTGTTCTGCTGCATAACCAATGGCAGTGGTGCCTTTCAGTCCTTTCTTCTGCCTCTGCTCCATGCCCCTCTCGGCACCCCAGCTTTGTGTTAGACTGTGCACTGATACCAGCTTTGAAGTCACAGTCAGGGGCAGAGGAGCAGGAAGCTGGGGATTAATGGGAACATTTTTTGTGAAGGGGATAATCATGTGCACGTTGCACAGGTCGGATAGCCCTCCTGCAAGCCAGAACTACTAACAAGGTGTTTCCCCTGTGGTTGGTGAAGGGCCCATAACAAAGTTCTTGTCCTATTCCATTTTCCAGCACTAGTTATGATGACCATCTGACAGAGGTCTTCTGTCAGAAATATTTTGTTTCTTGCCCTCCCTTGTGGCTGCCCTTGTTCAACCTGGGCACAGGCAGTGTGTGGAGTCCCCCACCGCCAAGTCCTGCATGGTTTTTGGGTTTAGTACGCAGGATCTGCTCTGCGGCACAGCCTCTTCTGACCCTGCTCCAGTGCTGGGTCTCAGCACATCTACACAGACCCATCCCAGCTTTCCCACTCCCCCAGCCAGGGCTCACCCAGACAAACTGCATGGCCATTCTTGCTGCTCAGCTACCTTTTTTTCTTAAAGAGTTGGACTATTTAATTTCAATTAGTATTTACATAATGAATAGCTAAGCAATGAGCTTGTTTTTCATTTAGGAACAAGGCCAGTGCTAAACAGCTATCATGTACTTTTTTTTTTTTTTGCCAAGTAATTAATTATGTCAGTGGAAAATAGGTGAGTAAAATGAAGACTTTGCCTTTATAGGATACAGAAGACAGTGCACATGGAGTGAATATTGTCTGAAGGTGTTTTAGAGGTCATGTGGTAGCAGTATATTCTTGGGTCTAATCTAAGGGCATCAATGGAAAGTGTGATTTGAAACAATACTCCAGGAAAAGGTCTGCATTTGAAGAAATCCAGACCTCAGTAGGACTCTGCTATAGTCCTGATAATGGACTTGAATGTGCAAGAGAGGAGCCTGAGAAATGGCAATGTATGAGATGGTGCAGCCATGTAAAGGACAGGACACGGCAGAGGGGCTTCAGACTCTGTGCTCAGCTGCAATTTTGCCTCCTGTTTTGTCTTTTTGGGGTTCAATATGAGGCATCTGCTTCCTGACATGGGCTCCCTTTTCAAGGATTTTAGCTTCAGAGAAGCAGCAACCAGGTATGAAAGAGCCAAGAGCTGGGTCTCACGGGGCTGGGCCAGATGCCGTCATTCCTTCACAGCAAAACTCCTGTGAACCAGGGTCTCC
This sequence comes from Scopus umbretta, assembly GCA_013400535.1. Classification (NCBI taxonomy): domain Eukaryota; kingdom Metazoa; phylum Chordata; class Aves; order Pelecaniformes; family Scopidae; genus Scopus; species Scopus umbretta. Next base: position 254,743 of record VZTL01016735.1, read on the forward strand.
CATCTCTCCCACAAAACGTGCTGACTTCATTCGTAATGATAATAAAAACACAGACTGTGAGGGTGGTTTAGTTAATGAGCTTCAAATTCTTCGGGGAAAAGAAAGGTTCAGTCACTCGGCTGGCTAAGCGAATGATGGAGCCAGGACCCGCGACCTCCTGGTCCCACGCTCAGTCTGAAGGAGAAGGTTGTTACTCTTGGCACCAGAGCTGCAAAAAGCAGCTGCTCTGTATGCTCTGGACTTCTTTACCTGCTTCAATAAATCATCCACATCCACCCTGGTTAGGGAATCCAACTGCCGAAGTCAAGTTTTGCTAGCAGGTGAAGGATAGGGGTGCTGTTTATTTTAGGTTAGTTTATTTAAAGCCTTATAATTACTTTTCACATGACTATATTCATTATTATTTATTTTGGACTTCAAGCAGGATTTTCCCTTTCAAAACTGCACCCACTTGGACACAGCAGCTGCCTTAACTCACGCCGTAGGAACAAGCTGAGATTTGGAAATGGAAAAGGGAATGCATACCTTCCTATAAAATGTTTCTGTCTTATCAGGGTCTATCAGCCACAGTCACCCTGAAACTCTAAATCTGGAAAGGGACAAGGCTTTTTTTCTGAGATGAAACAGGACAGTTATAGCTGGGGCAGCAGACATCAGACATGGTGAACCACCAGGTTGTCTCCACACCTGTGCTTTGCCTGTAAAATCACCCAGGGTCTTTTAACTTTAGACAGTCTCTTTGGAAGCTATTTAAGTTGTTATGGAAACTGTTTAAAGGAGAGAGTTACTCTTGAAAGGAAGCCTTCATCTCAACCACTTATCTTGTTTTTGTGGGAGAAGGCCCCATGCTACATTCAGTTGGTGGTGGCAACAGCTCCTGACTCACCTTAGTCTGCAGCTGAGTGTCAAAGCCATCCACAAAAGCTGTGCCCCGGTCCTAATAGGGACATTGTGCTTGGGTCGCTGTTATCTCCTCAGTCTGTTTCTTTCAGCTGCACCAAGAGTAGTTAGGAGTTGAAACTAAGGATCTGTTGCAAATATTCGGTGAGAAACAAGTGTTGTATAAACAGGTGACAGGCAAAAGTTCCTGTTTCTGGACCAGTGTATGTCCACTCCGATGTAGCCTTGTGTTGTCAGCTCTGGGATGTGAATGCTGGTCCTATACCACACGTCAGTCTTGAGAAGTGAAAGCAGCTGCTGTGCTGGTAAAGGGACAGCCACCTTCCCCGTGTGCCCTAAGCAGGCAGAGCCCACGCACTGACAGGGAGCTGGGAAGTCCACACGGATCCTGCCCCACTGCCCTTCTGGCTAATCCTGCACAGAGGGAGCTGCTGGCGCGGACATGGACGCACACAGGTCTCTCCCTGTGGGCATTTTACCCACAGTGTATGCGCATCCAGCTGGTTGCCTGTGGCTACATTACAAAGGAAACAATGATGACTAATGAATTCATCAATGACAGGGACAACAGGGAGAGTGGGGAACCGTGGTAACTCCCAGAGAGGTCAAAAGCTGGACTAAAAGCCCCTTGTGCTCCTGCTGGGAAACACATTGGTTCATCGAGGACAAAAGAGGTGGGACAAGGACAACAGAGCACACTAGCTCTCTGCTGGTATTAAGGTGTGCTGGAGGAAAGCCCACAAGCCCTTCTAGCTGCCAATCCCCAAGACTATTTTATTTTAAGGGTCAAGTAAATTAATTTGACTGCATCCCTGTTTATAACATCCCACAAAAATGTACAGCTCCACAAGGTTCATGCATGCTGCTCCTGTTTGGCTGCGCAGCAGAGCTGCCAGGCACAGGCATGACCTTTTGGCAAAAGCCTCCAAACCTTGACTCAGAGGCACCTGGCAGCCGCAGAGAGAAGAGCTCAGCATGACTTTCAAGGTAACAAGCGTCTCAGCAGAGGAGCCAGGTGGGCTGCTAGAAACCCTATGGATGAAACCATGTTCACCTGGAGGGAGGACGTAAACATAGATCCTCACTCCAGATCTATGTTTACATCTTGCTCTGCATTTCGGGAATGCAGGATCTCTCTCCTTGTGCCAACTACCCCTGCAGGTCTCTGGGACTTCTCCCCCTGCGTCCCATTTCCATCAGAGGGTTACACAAGTGATTATGAAACCAAATGGCTTTGACCTTTGAAGTGGGAAATCAATGGCTGGACAGGGCTCAATTCATTGCAGAAATACGTACAGGCACATCAGGAACATTATATTAATTTCTTTCATTCTGGGGAGAAGGCAAGGAGCCAGCCTGTGTTATTCCAGATTCATAAATTAAGATCTCTATTATGACTCTTGGTTTACCCACTCTGGCCTTCTGGCTGTGTGGAGCAGCTCAGCTGTGGTGTGGAAGTCAGAGACTTTTTTTGGGAAAAACATTTCTAGAACTGGAAATGGAAGTGGAGAAAACTCCTCCCAGGGGTGTCTAGAGGCATGGGGGTCCCCATGGACTCAAAGAGTTGGACACAGGTGATTATGTGATAGGAGTGCAGGCACAGAGGTTGGGTTCTTGCAGATCTACCCTGTTTTCTGTCCTGACTGCCAGGGCTGGACTGTTGCTGCAGCAGCATCTCCAGGGATGCAATCAAAAAAGTCCTCAAGCATCATGCACAACCTTTTTTTGATGCAAAAAACTGAGCCTTTGATACTTTCCTAGTGAAGTGGGGGAGAGCATGCCTGGGGAATGGGGAGGAATTCTGGAGGATACAGGGTTCTCAAAACATTGAGTCTGTACCTCCATCGAAGAGGTTAATAGCCTGCGTGGGAGGCAAAATCCGAGCTTGCAGGTTCTCTGTCTATTTAGCTGGTCGGACTTGCAACCATTTTTTTTATCCCAAGTTTTCTGCTGTGAGCTGGCGGAAGGGGTGAATTTGATTTGCCAAGGCTAATTTTAGTAAGAGACAGCCTTACACCATTTCCCTCAGGGCTAGCTACATTAAAAAAAAAATCCACCACAGATTAAAATCACCCAATTATCATACTATAGCAAATAAAAACACTAGCCAGAGATGTAATCTCACGTGCTATTAAATGCACTAACACACAAAACACCATTCACAGATACCATCTCCTAGATGAATGCCATACACAATATCCCATCTAAAAGCGATTACTTACATTGTTCAAGGAGTTACACACAGTGTTTGTTCTGACATTCCAGAGTGGGCTGGGGTGGATAAAGAGTCTGGGTGGTCATGAGACACGGTGCCTTTCACTTTCATGTGCTGCTTGCAATTTAGCGAGTTCATTAATGAGCAGAGAAAATGAGGACTCGCTAATGTATAGTAGGTGAGATATGTGATATGAGCTGCAAATGTGCTGCAAATTTCTCCCAGAACTAGGGACTACCTTAAACAGGGTTCACATCAGATGTCATGACCAGGCTGAGAAGGGGCAAGTGATGTGTGAGCTACGGAGACTAAACTCTGCCTATCTTCTTCTGTTGTACCCTTCACCTTGGTATATTAGTGCTTATGATCCTTCTTGCTGCTAGACATGATCTCCAATTAGGCAAATTTGCTGATGGTGACTAGCAAAACAAGTATCTTTGCATGTTCTGGAGATATGTATGTCCAGGACACTCAGCGTATTAATATTCCTCAAAAGCATTCACTTCTAAAGGATCCTCCTGTCCCCCAAATCTTGCATAACACAACTACTGCCTTTCTTTTAAGGCATCGATTAACTTCCATGTCGAGAACAAAAGCTCCATGACAATTCCCAGTGCAAATGTCCAGCCTCTGCATAAAACAGGAAGGCTGATGACTACAGTCAGACTGAGGCATTACAAAGAAATGAGACAAGCCTGGGCTTACCTTAAGCTACTTCTGAATTGTGATTTCCTTTTTCCAGCAAGGTATCTAGGGAAAGGATGTGTCCATATATGTTGCAACCACAGAGAAAAACAACCTTTGTAGCACTACCTTGTGAAGTCTGCTTGAAAAGTCCTGACAGGCATTAGTGGATGTCCTCTTCAGACGCCTGGAGGAATAAGGATTAATTAATTCTGCCTCATTGAGGGAAAACAGAAAACTAAGGGCACAGTGACTGAAAAGGTCCATGTGATCTTGGAACCAAATGCCAAGGTCTATAGTCTTTTCTCCTTGTGTGTATTGACACTCCAGGTCTGGAGCTACCTATGCAAATGTGAAGCACTTGCCCAAGGGTTCAGAAGACATTGTAGCTCTGAAGGGATTTAATAGCTTTTGAAGGATGCCCACAGGATGGCCATGCCACCCTGCAGCAGTGCATTAGCAAATCCTCCTCTAGCTCTTAAACCATCCCTCAGAGGTGAGGGAAATTTTGGTCGGACCAGCAGCCACACAAGCTATTTTGGGTTTGATATGCAGCAGATTTGATAAGAAAGCTCTCAGGAAAAAACAAATTTCCTCTTGGACTCAGTAGAACTGGGCACATATTCCGGCACACAGAGTTCCCTTTCCTATAAGATCATGAAGTAGCCTTCTAAAATTAGGAATGAGAAGTGAAGCTCTGGCCCCACTGCAAGCAGGGATCTCTATCTCTATCTCCAGGACCAAAATTCACCTGAGGGGTACAGTAGACCCTCATCAGTGGTGGAGAGGTGAAGAGGACAGAGGACCTTGTGCTTTCTGTGTTGCTTCCCTGGTGTGTCTACTAAACACATGCCCATTATTTATGTCAGTCAGAGGTTTACGCTGGGTCAGTGTAGGTGCCATACAATTTGCCTCCTGCCTAATGATACTGAGGGTTATCTGAGGAGCTCAGATAACAAGGGCGAGGATAGAAAAAGCAAGGCACTTCAGCATGGCCACAACTCGGTGCATTTGTGTTTGATCAGACTTGTCTGCCTCACATTATGAATGTGCAATTCAGCGTGGCTTCAGCCCAGGCTCCCATTAACTTATGGCTACATTTATGTAGCCTCATCTGCTCTGTGGCCCCGGGTACCCATTGCATCTGTCTGGTGCCTCCTCTGACCTGCTGGGTGGGGGTAATGGAGCAAAAGCCACCTCCGTGCTGATTATGCCTGGAGGATGGGGTGCATTTTGCACTCAAAAGACCTCCACTCTGTTGCAAACTCCCCTGCTGCCGCCTCACACCACAGCTTTGCACCATGTGGGGAAACAAGATACTGGGGAGTGGACAAGAAAAGACTGCTTGGCAGCATGGGCTCAGAGGTCATTGCCAGGGAAAAGTCGAGAGGGAGTTGCAGGTTAGAGACAGTGATCTCCTCTCCTTATGAAAATGATGTTCAATTATAGGAAAAACAGTAATGAGAAGAAAAAAAGTCTTGATAACAATCTTTTATCTCTAACTATTATTCTGATGCTCTCTTCTGTTTCCTCTGCTGCCCTCATGTTGTGTCATTTTGTAACCTGTATTCACCATCAGTATTGATTTACAGGCGAGCAGTTCAGTACTTGGCCCAGAGACAATGAATCTCTGGTGTTCAGCTGTTCAGCCAGTGTCATGTTCCATATAAAGCACCTCAGTTTTCACTGGGGTCATTGCTCATATTCAGCAGTTTCCTTTTTCCTTGGTCTAGTCTAAAGAAAAAAAAAAAAAAAAAAAAAGAAAAAAACTGCTGCGCTAANAAAAAGGACAATAACTGCTTCGCTACAAATGCCAGCACTTCAGAGGTTAACAGGTGTGATCTCCCACACTCAGCAGGTACCCTGGAGTTACACAGAGAGGACCAGAGGATCTTGCCTGTCTTGGTGCAAGATTGAGCCAGCAGTGTGCCCAGGTNCGTAAGATGAACGATATCCCCACACGTTCAGTTTCCCTTCACATCTCCACAGCACCCTCACAGGGGAGGATGTGGGGATGGGCACTCTTTAGCAGTGGTGGCACCTGTGAAAGCATTAAGGGTGCTCCCACATCAGGCTGGTTCTGTCTCAGGCACTTCATGCTACCCTGCAGCCCCCAGAGTGGAGGAGAGCCCCTCCGCCACATCGTCCCCCTCTGCAGCACGGGGTGGGCATGATCTTCAAGGGTGCTGGGGCTGGGGACGGCTACTGGAGGGTGGAGGTGGCAGCATCTCCCTGGGCTTCTCCTTACTGCTGTGGGCTTGTGGAGCTTGTGGAGCAAGGAGACACGCCAGGGCTCCCACCAAACCGTGCACGGAGCTCCAAGAGAGAAACAAGCAAACAAAAAAAAAAATCACTTTCTCACTCACACCCTAATTTCTAATTGCACTGTTGTTCCAAACAAAGAGAAATGAGAGATTAACAGGGAGCTAGAAGTCATGGGTGGCTCCCCCTCATGCTTTATAAAGCAAGAGAGAAAGAGAAATCAAGAGCCAGGAGGCTGCACTGCTGCTACCACAGCTAACCTGCTGAAAGGTCCCTGAGCCCCGCCAAGCTGCTTTGAAGCAGGAGAATGAGGAAGCCAAAAGCCCCCTGAGGAAGGCAGAGGTGACCCACGGAAAATGTTCCCGTTCCTCTTCTGGTGGGCCGGTGAGCTGCCCCAGCACAGCACTGCTGCAGCACTGCCGAGTGCCCGCTGACGGCCAAAGCCAGGCACATGCAAATGAATGCGGCATTAAAAAAGGGGAAAAGCAGAATGAAACCCCTCCAAGCAGATGCTGCAAGATTGTCCGAAGGGTGCCTGGTGTGGTTCAGGTCAGGGTTGGGCTGCTCACCTGCAGCAGGGGCTGGTGCTACTCAGCAGCCACAAGAAGAGTGCTTCTGTGCTATCTGCATGCTGCTTCTGCTGCTCTACAGCCCTCCCCACAGTGACATACCAAACACTGTTACTTATCAGTTCTCTGCAAGAAGAGGATTTTACAAATTCCTCTCCTGCCAAACACTGTGTTGAAGACTGTCACTTCCGAGCGCTTGCCAAGGGCCTGATCTGGCCAGCTGCTTAATATCAGAGTGCTTCGTGCTTTCCAGCTTGTGATAAGCATCTGGGCCGGCAGGGTTAAGGCCAGCATCCCAGCTAGTCACAGTCCTGAGGAAGGTCTTGCATGCCTGAAAGCCTGGCTGTTTTTTCCAATTATGTCAGTTGGGCTAATAAAAGTGATTACCTCTTTCTACCAACCCTGCCTTTCTCATTGATCCCACAGGCCGTTCTTCAAATGTCACCCAGCAAGGAGGGAGCACACATCCAGTTATAAAAAGAGAAAAGATTAGCGTGATGACAAAGCAGCGTGGTCAGTGGTGCAGATGTGCTGCATGAAACAAATGAGACGTGCCTGGTTTTGACACCCTCCAAGCCCAAGGGACCCAGAAGGAGGCATTTTGGGGCGGGCCTGGGGCTCTCCCCAGCACTTCAGGCAGTGTAAGAAATGCAAACTTTACTGTCTTCCTAACCTCTCCTCTGAGCTTTGGTGTTATATTTGTATAAATAAGAAGCCTTGAACATGCTGGAAAGCTAATAACTACTCAAAAGCACAGATAAAGGCATGCAAACCTCAAAAGCAACAAAAGAGTTTGAGTGATGAGATTCATTTTTATGTGGGGGAAATTCCTGCCTTTAATTTGAACGTGTGGTCACTAGTCCCACTTGGTGTGGGTCACGGCTGCATAGACAAGGGCAGAAATCTGCTGAACCCATGGGCCCACCCCGACACACCTCACACAGGTGAACAGAGATCGCCGACACAAGCAAGAGCTGCAGAATCAAGGAAGAAAAAATCAGCCTTTCTCTGCTTCCTCCACCACATCCTGTTAACCAAAGCAGAGGTTCAGGCTTCTTTGAATATAGTACAACAAAGACAAAATATTGAGATATAAGCTGGGCTTTCTGATTTCTGTGGATGTGGATGTGGCGTGTGGAAGCAGTGCAAGGAAGCCACTAGTTAAGGAAGATCCCTGCCTAGACAGAAACCTCATACCACTGAAACTGCCTTTCGTCTTATTTCCTGATTCCAGCACCTCGTTTGCCCCTGTGTTTTAAACCACAAAGCTTCCTCTCCACGCACCTGGCTCTTTTCTGTAAATAGCCCAGGCACAGACAGGACACGACACAGACACCTAGCAGGCTGCGGTGTGGGGCTGGCGAGGCGAAGGCCGCTCCCCACGGCAGCCCAGCTGCAGCAGCCGGTGCCGGGCCCTCTGCGCCGCAGCACGGCCTTGTCAGCCGGTAAAAACGGGGCAGAATCGTGAAGCCCCATCGGACTCTGGCAGCTGATGTGTTTCAAACGATATTTAACATTCGTAACTGTTTAATTGCTGATGAAGGCAGGAGTCCTCCACTGCCACTGCTGCAGGAGGGTCGTGGTGCAGCACCCGATGAGACGCTGGGCAAAAGCAGCTCTTTCTGTTCTCCCTTTCTGCAGCGTAAGGCAGTTTTAGATCCACAGCCGTCAGGCTTCGCTGTCACCTCTGCAAGCCCCTTGGGGCCTGCAGGCAGTGTGATGTATCTCTGCGGGAGAGCAGCACGAGGTTGGATGCTGTCAGTGCAGAGCAATGGCCAGAAATGAAACTCCAGCAGCAGCGTTATCTCTCGTTAGGTTAAAAGGAAGTGTGCAGGATTCCTTAGTCCTTATTTAGCAAATTTGTTTGGTTTGGAGGGAAATACTTGTGATAGAGTGCAGGGCTAACCACATGCCTGTCTGCAGCGTGGCAGTGCGCGGCAGTCGCACAGCCTCCCCGCCCGGCCAGTGCTCCCGGGACAGTGGAGCGGTGCCTGTGCCGTTGACCAGCTCCAGGGTTTCTGGGGCTGGGCTGCGGCTCCAGCACCCGGATGGGCCCCACCGCCCTGGCTGCCGGGCTGCTCAGCGGGGCGCTGGGCTGGGGGTGAAGCCGCAGCGACGGTGCTGGGCTGGGGGGGCCGGGAGGGACAGAGAGCTGGGTGACATCCTGGCACGAAGTGTCACCGGTGAGGATGGGGGCTCTCGGGAAAGCCAAACCCCAGTGTACAGCCAGGGACAAAACCTCCGTGAGCACCAGCGTCACCACTCAGGATTTTCCTGGTGCCGTCTGTCCTGGGGACAGGATGCACAGGGTGCAGGGTCCGGGGCAGGGAGCACACCGGGTGCATGGGTGGGGTGGGAGGCGTGGGGACCCCGCGGGGCAGGGGGTGCGCGT
>VZTL01016735.1:267117-316907 GCA_013400535.1 Scopus umbretta
GGACGGTGCTCACGGGACCTATCGGCGCTCCGTGGGGCCGTGGTGTCCCGGGGGGGGATGCTCGGGCACCGCACGTGTGCGCGCTCTTCTCCCCCCCCCACGCAGTTCCACGCACCTGCCCTGCACTTCGGGGGTTTTCCTTGCGCTGCTGCTGGGGACTTGTGGCCAGTTTGGGGGTCGGTGCATCCCCGGCAGGGCTGGCTTTGCAGATCAGTGGGGTGACCCGGAGCTCAGCCCCCTAGGGCTGGTTCCCCCCCGCTGCAGGCGGCAGAGGGGGTTTGGGGCAGCACCGCAAGGAAGCCGAGGAGGTCGGAGGCTGGGAGGGGGAACGGAGCAGGGTTTGTCGCTGCCGGCGCCTCTTTGCAGACGCCTCTTTGCATTCCCCGTGTGGCCCTGGCTCTCTCGGCTGCTCTGAGAAGGACTTGCTCCAAGCGCTGGTACCGAAAGGGACAGCCCCAGGGAGCGCTGGAGGGGAATCCCCCCTGGAACGGCAGTGCTGGGGGGATTGCTGCCGGCCGCTGCTGCAGCTGCTGCAAGGGACGGGGCAGCGACCAGCTCTGCCTTGAGCTCTCGCACCCCTCACGGTAAAGCCCCAGCTGGCTCCTGTGGGGCTGGGATATGGAAACTCCTAGTGCTCCTTTCTTTCCCAAAATGGACCTGATCCTGCCTGGAAAGGGGCGCGGGGGAGGAGGAACAGCTGTAGGAGCACTCTGCTCCTCTAGCCCTGCGGCGGGTGCTGGCTCAGCTCTGTTTGCTGCCTTTCCAGCTCAGCACTATAGCAGAGGCAGGGAATGTTCCTGAGCGCCCTTCCCTCCTGCCTCTCGCTGTCTGCTTCGATGCCTGCGCCTGTCAGTGCCCTCACCCGCTGCCTTGGTGGGGTTGTCAGCAGTGCCCAAAGTCCTTCGAGCATGAGCCGCTTGAGCAAAGGAGGAGTGTGATGGCATGGTGTGGTGTGTGAGGCCCCAGGTTGGCAAAAACATTTGCTCCTCAGATAAACATTAACAGGCTGTCCGAGCAGGGGGAGACCCAGCATGGGATCGGGACCAGCAGTCAGGTGCTGTTTGCTTCATACTATACAAGGATTGAAATGTGAGAGGCCAGCATGCTGTGGAGTCCATGTAGGTACACCCGCTTGCGCTAGAGATGCGCTTCAGCTTGGTGCGGGCCATTATTATGTAGCATTCAGGGGGAAGTGAAAATTAAGCTCTTGGCTGCAGTGGTCGATATGTCCTGTGTTATATCTCCTATGTTTTTAATCTTGCCCGTCACTTGCCATATTTTGCAACACCCAGGGGCAGCATAGGTTAGCAGGGAGCAAGAGTACAGCGGGAGGAGGTGTCCCACAGTGGCAGCCAGCTCCTGACTGGGGGTCGGGCCAGCCTCCAGCAGGCTCAGCAGACAAATTTCTACTGCCTTTGGGGCAGGAGCCTCCAGCACAAAGAAATCCAGTGTCCACATTTCAGTTGCTGTCTGTATTTTTACTATTATTAATTATTTGCATTTCCATAGCACATGTTGTGGACCGGGACTTTGTTGTCCACATAATTCCTCTATTTGTTTGGCTGGCTATGTTCATACTTCAGATGTTGTGGCTGTATGTAGCCAAAGCTGAGAGATGAGCAAGTGGCTAATTGCAGAACTGCTACAGCATCCAGAGTGCGTGGATGTGGAAGGTACAGGGGACGTTGGGCTGTTCACACTGGGCAGTTGATCTCAGTACTCCAATGCTCACCTAGTGTTAGGAAACCTCAGGCTCCTAATGAAGTCTGAGGGTTGAAGAACTAATTTCTTTCCTCTAAAGCAACGTTAGTAAAACTGGTGAAATACGAACTGCATGGTTCTGGGAGCAGCTGGAATTGAGAGAGAGAAATATTGGACGAAAAAATACTATGGCATCACCAAAGCTGAATCTGACAAGCCTTTCCTGTTCCATGATTGAAAAAGAAAAACTGTGTAAAGGAATCCTTTGGCCTGTTAAAATATTTTATAATAAAAAGATAGTTTTATAGATACATGCTAGGCATTAAGAAATGGAGCATTGACATCTGGACGCTAGCTGCTTAAATTGATTTTAGGGTACTTAGGATTTTACACTAGCAGAGAGTTGGCTCAGGTTAAATACATCTGATAAAACAAACAGTGGTGAGTTCATTTAAGGGAAACGGCTGTGACAAAATAGCAAATTCTTCTTGCAAACAGAGCAGGCTACCTTCTGTGCTTCTGGTTTGTACCTCATGCCACTGCTGCAAAGGTGGATAGAGGACGGGTGGGATGCTGTCCACCCCCGGGTGTCAGGGTGTACAGCTAGCTGGAGCTTTGTGGTAAATTTACTGCTTGTAGCCACTTTGGCCAAATAGATTGTTATTGTTTTTAAAGTCTTAGTCAAGATGAGCGTCACAAATGCAGCTTTTGTGTTGTTACAAAATAATGTCCTCACTGTAGGTCCTGCTTGTGATTTGGGCAGCTGTAATTTCCACATCAGGGGCTGTCTTTGCTTTGTCCTCCAAAATAGGCAGAGTATCAAGAACTGCTGAGTTATGTCAGTTCTTTGCCTCTTGGGAGCATTCCTGGAGAGCTTTTGCTTTCTGGGAAGCCCAGGCCTTGAAATATAACCTGCTGCTTGCTCCAGCACTGGGGAGGTGTGGAAGTACAATGGGCACTGGTGGAGAGGACAGGGTCTGGGTGCGGATCCCCCACTGGGAGCTTGACTCGAGAATCTCTTCAGGACTGACTGTTCCCAAAGCTCTTCATACCCTGAATTGTTCAGCAATTCCTAATGCACAGCATTGCCCGTCAGCGCATACCGCATTGCCGAGGGGTGGCGGGGTGGGCACGCGGAGCTTGGAGCTGGGTCCACAGCTGGTAGCCTCCCCTGTGGTTCAGGTGAAGGTGGGACCCTGGGCTAAGGGCGCTGCCGAGGCAGTGGGTACGGCAGAGAGGGAGGGAAGAGATTTAAGTTACCAAATGCACCCAAATGTTTGAAAATAGGCCAGGGATTAGTAGTGTAGAAAGGAGAGCTCAGCTTTTCTGGAGAGGGAGCGGATGTGTGAGCAGGCACACAACGTGCTCTTCAGCTCTCCCACGTCACAGCCACTGGGCTTTTCAAAGGCCTTATTTATGTATTTATTTACTATAAAGGACATGTTTATGCTGTAGAGGGGAGGCTATTGACAGGGCTGGCTAGGAGTAAACAGCAGGCTGTGATCTATCTCCCAGCTTCTCTTGCCCTTCTGTTATTACAATGCTTCTGCTGCCAGGAGTCTCAAACACCCGCATTAGCTAAGGGAAGGGCTTTTGTCCCTCTCCCTTTGCCAGTCCTCTGCCTGTTGAGTGTTTGTTTTCGCTGGTACGATGAATCCATTTCCCAAGGAGATGGGTTTATGAGCGTGTTCATTCCTCTGGCAGGAGGGAGGATGTCCTATCGTGAATGTTCCCTTCTCTGCTTTCTATCAGCAGACAGACAGTGCCATCCTTCTAAAAGCAGCAGGGAAGCAAAGGTTTCCTGACTGACCGCAGCAGTGCCTGGCTGTGTCCCCAGGCAGTGAGGATGGAAAGCGGGAGCTGGGGAAGGTGCCTGCTGGTCTGCACACCAGCATCACCCCAGTCTTCCCCCTCCCCAGCTGCCCCTGCAGAACCGTCAAGCCCTGGTGAAGCACCTCATACCTCAGCTGACCCACAGCTTTTGCTAACTTGTAAGACAGTATCAGTGCCTGTGCTTCAGGTTTGCAGTGTGCGCGGTACCCAGCGTGGTTCTTCGGGTTCAGATGAGCAAGGGCTGTTTTGAAAAGCCACCCTGGCTGTGGATGTTGTTCTCAGCAGAGAGGTGGTATGACCCCAGACTCCCTGAGACTAGTGTTTTGCAAGGATTAAGGTTCCTTTCACCACTGTTTTTACACTTGTGCTTGGTTTCTCGGGTCCACAAGCAGGACCGCAGCCACTCTTTGGCATCTCCTCAAAGTCTCTTTCAGTGTGAAAGCTTGGCTCGTTCTGAGACTTAAACCCAACAGCCTGAGCATTTCTTCCCCTTGTTATTCTTTTATTGGAGCTGTTTTGAAAGCGAGCATTAGTCCTAACCTTTCTTCCTAGGGGCAAAGAGAACATTTTGCAATGAACACACATCCCGGGCTGTGAGGACACTGTCATTTGGCAGCTGGGATAGTTACACCCTCTTATCAGAGACATTCCTGCGGTGTGACCAGCTGTGCGGGGCACTCATGGGCACCTGTAGGTGTTTTTTGTCATATTACAGAGTAGGGCAGCAGTATTTCACCCAGCACTGCTTCTTGGGGGATGCACTACAGCTGTTCCTCAGGGGCCCAAGCTGCAGCTGGTGGCATGGGCAGACCCTGTGGCACAACTGGTCCCTCTTGTACCCTCCGCAGAAGGACTGAGGCTCATGTTTGCCTGCTGCAGAACAAAGTACAGCCAGCTTGGTTGGAGCACAGACGCTTCCCTGGGGTTGTAGTGACACAACCTGGGTCTAGACAGAGCAGTACATGCTTGAAACTGTAGTTTACACAGAACTTGGGAGGATGTTATCTCTCCTGGTAAGTGTTGCAAGAGCAGGACACAACCCTGATTCACCTGGATTTGGCAGTGGGTATCTGTTGGAATTGCTGTGTGTAAGGGTGATGAACCAAGTAGAGTATTTCAGGGGGCATCAAGTCTCTACAAATGTTGTTCATCATGAAAAGAAGTGGGTTTGCTGATTCTCCATGCATGCATTTTCAGTTTTTCTCCTGTTTTCTCAACCTCCCAATGGCAGGACCATACAACTTAATGTCAGTGCAATATTGCCAGTGCCAGCGAGAGTGGATTGGGAAATGTTTACTGTCCTTGGTAAGCTTATTTTTTGCACAAGTGCATATATATTTAGATATATGTATGTATATGTGTGTATATATATCTCCATTATCTATATACAGCGATATATAGATCTGTATATAAACAAGGAAATGTAAAGGTGTTTTGTTGTGCTAGGTAGATACATAGTTGAAGATCTGTATGTTCAAAAGTTTGAGTATTTATTGCAGGTCCTATTGATTGACATTGTGTTTAAATAAAGAGTATTTATGGTATGCTTGTAGTCAAGTGTCCTTGCTTAAAGCTGTTTTGCTGGCTGTATTTCCCCCATACTCTCCAAGACTCTTCCAGTGAGTCCTTCAGGGCTTGTTATTAAAACAAAACAAACCAAACAAACAAACACCTGAACAGCCTGGTGCTGGCTGGGAGGCACACACAGCCTCCTTGAGTGGACGAGAATTTCATTAGTTTCTGCAGAGCTTTGAGCCCTGGACATGGTGAGGAAGTTGCAGGTGCTCTGCACCTCGCCGTAAAAGGGCTTCTCTGGTTTTCACTGCTTATGTCAGGGTTCTCAGGCAAAGTGGTTTTTAAAACTCCGCCTGTTCTCCCACCTGTTTGCACGTGAAACAGTGGCAGTCTTGAACGGCTCCTGTGGCAGAGCAGGGCTGCTGCAGAAGCAGGGACCGGTACAGCTGGGGGCCTTAATCCTCTGTTGCTGGTCACCAGTGCCGGCGTTCCCTGGGACTGGGAAGAAACACAGATGTCCAGTGCAGAGACTGTTGGGGTGGGAAAGGTGAAACACTGCAAAATGTATGCAGCACTTGTCTGTAAAGCCTGGTGCTGTCTCTGCTCTCACCCAGAAGCGAGCCCCCACACTGGCATTGCAGCAGGACAGAACGACGACTGCTCCCTCTCAGCTGCCTGAGCAAGGTCTTGCCTCACCCAGGATGAGCACCACACGCCTCAGCAGAGCTCCTTAGTCCTGGCTCAGCACTGTGCTGCAGCTTCTCTAGCTGCGCTGGTTTGGAGGTTGGGCTGGAAGCAGGGGTAATAGGGTGAATTGCCTTGCAGGAGCAGGTGTGACAGGAGTACGGCGTGGTAGGTCACGTGTGTCTCCCAGGTTGCTTTATCTCCTAATTAGGATTGGAAAAGCTTCTGGATGGGGGAAAAGTATCCTAGTCTCCTGGCCTGTTCTCTGTTACCTGTTGCCCAGCCCTGTTGTCCTGGTGCTCTTACTGCTTCAGGTGGAGGTGAAGAAAGAGCATGGTTCATGTTGAGCAGGATCCCAGCCCGGCACGTTGCAACAACAAGTATTTTGCATTCTTTATGCCACTTAAGACCATGATGAAAGTCTTGGCAGCAGAGGCCAGTGTGTGCCCGGCACGTTTTGAGGCTTCTTCTTTCCACAAACAACAGCAGGGAGTCATTGTGCAGCTTGGACAGGGAGGGATTACACCAGGCACTTCCAAAACACAGTGGATGCCCAAATTATAATAATTTATGTGTTTGTAACTTTGTGCTTTCAAGGGATGGAGAACCCAGCTAGGAATACAAGCTGTTGCCAACTGCAGGGGTCCTGAAGAAGGAATCAGTCGGAGTGAGTCAGATCTTCAGCACCTGGGGTAGGGGGGAGCCTCAGCTGCCATCCAGCTCCCCCCACCCCAGTTAAAATGGGATGTTCAAAGCAAAGAACGTTTCATATCCCATCTTATAGAAAGGTGCTTGATCCTAAGAGGTGCTCAGAGCCCAGTCCCTACTTCATGGCACCTTTCGGTGTTTGCCCTGAGGCTCCCAGCAGCCCCTCCTGGCTCTGGTCCTCCAGCGATGCCAAAGGAAAGGCATTAGGAAACCACAGCGGCCGCTGCCAGAGCTACCTGCAGTCTCACAGACATGACTTCATTGCAAGCGTAGGCAGCAGGAGCAACGGCGAGAGGATCTCTCACCAGCCCTAGAGACAGTCTGAAGGCAGCTCCCCACTTGTACCACCTCTTCAGCAGCTCAGGGGGGTTCAGGCTCCACTGCTGAGCTCCCTCAGCCCAGTCCTGAGAAATGTATAAACAGCAAACAGCCTGTGGGAAACCCCTGCCAAGTCCCTTCTCCCTCATGTAAATATTTTTTCCTCTTAAGTGTATGTGAGTGTGAAAAATCCCTCCTTAATCTTTTTTCCTCTCTGGCTGAAGAAAATGCTTGTTCATCCCTGGGTGGGAATTGCCCTTATCTTGATATTTTCCAGCCATCAGGCTAAGCAAGAACCACACCGCTGAAAACATTTCTTATTGCCCCCATTTATTATTGTACTGCTCTTCCTGCCCCCCAAACCTGCTTGCATCAGACCAAATGGTGCCTAGCATGATGGATGCCTGTCAAGCTGTTACACTCCTTAGTGGCTGTTGGATGGAGGTCCCATGGACTGCCGTGTGAGGACAGCAAATTGGTTAGTCAGCATTGAAGAAGCCTTCAAAACTAGTGCAAAATAACCATGGGGTTGCAGGGTCCCTGCTCCAAAGCCTGAAATTCCCATCCTGTTATATTGGTCTCATGTCTAGAAATGAGTGGCAGTTTTTCCTGAGAAAAACTGGAGCAGAAACCTTATCTAAGTTTCTGTAGGCCTGGACCTGGAGGCAAAGGGCTCAGTGAGCGAGATGCTGATTTTTCAATACACTCTTAGTAGAGAGAGGAAGTGTGTCTGCATGTAGCAGAGGTAGTGGAAGCCCTGATACATCTGTGTGCAGAGGAGCAGGGCGGAGGAGCTGTGTGTGTACCTGTTCACTGGGGACTCTCTTCTCAAGGTTCAGATGTTTTCTTACTCTCCATTCACCTCACCTGGCAGTCCTGCTTGGGAATGGGTGGGATCAGGCACAGGCTGTCACCCCCCTCTTCCAGCCCTCTGCTTGGAGTCTCAGCCAAGTTCTGCATCTCACCAAAATAAGACAATGTTGCTGTTGGTTTCAGGGAGGAAGCATGTCAGCATGGTGGCCAGCCTTGCACAAGAGAACGATGCTGAGATAAATCTGTATCGGCCTTGACTGTACTGTAGGTACTGTGATATCTCATTGTAACCGAGATACTATTGTAATGCTCTGTGTCGATATGAGTCTGGCTGAGCATGGGACCTTCTTTATAGAGATAAGTTAGGCTCAAAAGGCGAGTGCAGAGCTGCTGAGTGTGAAGAACTGTACAAACAGGTTTGTAGCTAAAGAAGAGGAGAAAGAAACAGTTCCATTGTGCTCAGATGAGAAGCGTCCTCGTAGCAGCCCAGCAATTCTATATGGAGAGATGTTGACTTTCTAGGCTGAGTTTTAGGATAGTCTCCTAGGGGGATTTGCTGTGCTGGACCCTGTGATGCCTTTCCTGTCCCTGCCCCTTCCCAGGTGCCTTGCTAGACTCTCTGCTTGAGTTAGCCCAGTTCAGGCAGGACCTCCCTCCATCCAGCTTGCTGTATGTGAAAGACGTCTGTGCTGTAAACCATCAGGTAACAGATTTTCTGTTGGGATGTATGTTGCTCTATTTCTGTGCTCTTGTTGAGCTGAACTGCAGTGCCAGATGCAGTGGTGTAAGCTGGAAGGTAACTCATTAATTCGGTCATGACAGGGACTCAGTCAATGCTCTACATTATTTTGAAAGCCTGCTTGCAGCAGGGTCCAGTGTCTGATTATAGAGGTCTTTGTTGTGGAAGGTGGGAGGGGAAGAGATGGTTTCCTGGTTGGGCTGGAGGGGTAGGTGTTACTCAGCATGACAATTTTTTCTAGCACAGACATCAGAGCAGTGTCTTACCCTGGATGGTATTTTGCTTTGGGTTCCGATGGATGCTGATAGGGACCTGCCTTTCACCAGGACCATCCCTTTGAAGTGCTGTGCCTCAGAGACACCCCTCCCCTTGTCTTCTCCTGGCAAGCACAGGTTGTCTTTTTCTTCTTTTCGGCTTCATGAAAGTGGAGTCATTTGTGAACTTGCCAGGGTTTTGCACAACTAAGACGTTAGCGCACTCCCTGCTGTGGGAGATGGGGCCCTGTGCAACATCAGTGGTGGTGGTGGTGGAGAGGCAATGAAGGCGAGTCCCACCCAAACCTGGAGGTCCTGCTGTCTCCAGCTGAGATACAAATAAGAGATACAGAGTACAAGTATATATAGTTATAGATATGGAAGCAGGGAAGGCACTAAGCTGGGGGCACAGTCCACAGCTATTGGAGTTAATTCATGTCACTTCAGCACAGCAGCTGAGGCAAAGGGGAGCTGTAGGGGGGAGACACAATGCAGGAAAAAGAGGGAGCAGAACAACAGAAAGACATTTTGTGGCTCAGAACAAGAAGGCCATTCCTCAGTAACTGCATAGCATGATTTGTTGAACTCATTTAAAAGCTAGCTGTGTGGTTCCCTGTCCTTCCAGTGCTCTCTGTTGCAGAGAAAGACCCTTCTTAAAAGGGGATCCTCCGGGTATCTATTTATAGCATGGAAACCCCTCCAGGAGAGTCATCCAGCCCTGAAAGAACATGTCCCCATCCCCGGCAGCAGAGCGATGTACAGGCTGTTCCTCCTGCAACCCCAGCCCCTCCTTTGCAGGCACCCAGCTGGCATTTGCTAGCAGGCTGTAAGGGAGGGTTGCAGGCATCCCTCCCCAGCGCAGGAGGTGATGACACACCGGCTGCCGCCACGCTGGGCTGGCAGGGGCAGGAGGAGGCAGGGAGAGGGGCAGGGTGCTGGGCTTCTCCGGCTGGGCTGCCTCTTACGTGATGGTGGGCCAGAGTCAAGCGATGGGAGGCGAGGGGTGCGTGCTGTTCCCAGAAAGGAAAGGTCAGGGTGCAGAGCCGTGGCGTGATTAGCCTCCAAGCCAGAGCTGGTGGCAGCAGGGCTGGGGCCAGGGGGGCTGTGATTTCTAGGCATGACTTGTGGATGTTGGCCAGGAGAGACAGCAATGAATTTGGAGAGGGGGGAAAGGATTTTTGGTCTGAAGTGAAGCGTGGGGCTCTGTAGAAGTGTTGGCTAGGGGTACAACAAGGTCTCCCTATGAGCATCCCCCTAGACCTTAGAGGGACCCCAAGATGGGATGCCAGCATTGCATCTGCTTGGGTTTGGTCTCAGGCTGGTCTGGCTCCAACCCTCTGTGCTGGGGGCAAGCCACTGCTGAGCAGCACACTTGGACTCACTCGTTTGGCTGCAGGATAGGATTTCAGTTTGCTAGAGTTACATGGCAGAGCTTTGGGGATTTTCCTTTCTGATACGATTTGCAAAGCCAAAGGCTTATATCAAAGTCAGAATGATTTCAGGGATGTTTTCTTTCTCTGCCTAAGAATTCCCTTTAACTTGCAAAACTCAGAAGGGGAAAGATAATGACAAAACTGGACAGTGCCAACTTCTTTAGCATAGGTTTAGACAACTGCAATTTACTGAGGGCTTGTGTCTGTAAGGAGGCTTCCATCAACTCTGCCAATAAAGTCATAAATACAGTACAGACTGGTGATGAAAAACAGGGAGAAAGAGAAGGACTCGAAGGAGAACGGTTGAAAGGACAGACAGAGGCAACCACAGAACAGAGGCAAAATGAAATATAGCCCGAGGAGAATGTGAAAAGATGACGAAGAAACAAATGGGGATGAGAAATCGGTCCTAGGAGGGACAATGGAAGCACCAGCAGGAAACTCAAGGTGGAAAGCAAGAGGCTGGATCCCATGTGGAAGAGGAGGGAGAAGCTGGAAAGGGATTGCAGACGGAGAAGCAACAGGGCTGGAAAATGCCACGACAGCAGGATCTGCATTTCAGTGCAGGCAGCTTGACTGGTGCCTCTTCCTTTCTACGTTAGTAGTTTCCTGGTCTGCTTTCAGCCAGTATGAGTTTGATGTAGCAGATCTGGCAGGAGGAAGGCAGAAGGACAAAGGGAGAGGGGACAGTTTCTCAGCGATACAGAAATGCTGGGGAACCATGGGTGAGAGAGGATGGCCATTAGAGAGGCAGTGCATGCACAGTTTGTTCCCGGTGTCGGGGGAGTTGTCCAAGGCAAGTGGCCAGCCTAATTTATGCTCCCAGAGCAGGGAAGGTGACTTGTTTTATTTTTAAAGACGGTCTCCTCTGCCTTGCACCATGCCACCTTCTGCAGTGAGGTTTCAGTTTCAGGAAGAGCAGAGGAAAAATGGCATCAAATATTTTTGTCTCAAATCATTACTCTTCCCTCCTGCCTGACAGAGCCAGTGCTGGAAGCCCTGGCCCCACAAACAAGTACCTTGGGAAGATGACCAGGGCAGGGAGCAGGCAGGTGATGGGTCAGATCTTGGCATAGGGTAGTGGGGCTATGTTTAAACCCAAATCATCTGAGTGATGAGCACAGTGAGAGCACACCGTGCCAGGTAGCTTCAGAGCCCACCAGCTGAAGCCAGGTGGCCGTGCAGTGGGACCGTATCAGGGAACCAGTGACAAATTGGAGCTGGAATTTTTCCACCCAAGGCAGAACAAGCACCCAATTCACTGAGGGAGGTGTTTGAGCACTGCCTCAGCTGAGCATTTCAGAGGGAAAGCAGGCTGCTTGGCGGACTCTCCTTTCCCTCGTCATCTAAGCCTTGTGCTGGGTTTGGTTTCTCCTGGGGATGGGAGATGCTGAGAAAGAGCTGACTCATTACAAGCAACTGGTTTGCAAGGAAAAGCTCTCCGCATCTGCAAGCTCAAGTAACGATTTAAGTGGTCCACGATAGGCGTTCAAATTATGCTAGTAGAGCAGAGCGGTGTCCCTAGTGATGACTGAGTAAATCAGCTGGGACAGGGCATTCAGACCTATTGACAAGATGTGGAGGGGGTTTCCTACTGGAGAGGAATGGAAAAGAGACAACTGATCCTCCTGTCCAGTAAAAATCCAACAAATCCTGGCCCTGGATATGACATTTTCACTCTGCCAGTCTCAGGGCCAAGGGTCACAAGACAGCAGTATCAAGCCAGTCCCTAGTCACATCCCATCCTAGCCCGACACTGGAGAAGGCACAGAGCATGTCACACCCGTGCTGTGCTGCTCAGGTATTCTCCCCTGCCAGCCAAAACTTTCAGCAGGCTCATTACAGCAGCTTTATGGCTCCTTCACACTGCTGGCATGGGAAGAAAAGCCAGGGGTTTTGTCATGGGAGGAAACTCCTATTGCAAACCTGAGATGCTCCATAAATAGATTAATTCTGTCTTTAGTGTTTATTTTTCTTCAGTGTAGGAAAAGTGACACATCTCGACTGACAGGGCACTGCAGAGCAGTCCTGCACCATGGTGGTATCCCTGTGCAGCGGGGAGTGGAGCAGGAGCAGGGATGTCCCTGGTGTTGTGCTCCTCACTCCAGCATCATCCACAAGATCAGACTATCCTGTGCCTTGGTTGCGAATGGAGGTGCCCCTGCTCTGTACTGCATATTACACTCTTGCTGCTAATATTTCACTCTCCTGTCTCCCCTTTCAGACAGTGCAAATGCAATGATAGTCATGAGGTGGCCTAAAGCTGACCTTGGGTTACCTAACCCTGCTAGAGCACTGGGACAAGCTGTGTGAGTTGGTGTGGGTGTGTGTGATAGAGGAAGGTGACTGTGTAAGCCAAGTAGCTGCAGATGCATTCAGGACCTCACTGTCATTTTAACAGCAATGGATTTCATGTGAATTGCTGCAGTGAGTACTCTGTCACAGCTCACAAACAGCACAAAATTCTGTGGTTTGGTTTTAAACAAACAAGCAAACAGAGGATGTTGACATGAAATCATCCCACGTAGGCATTTCTTGCTTTGTGTCTCTTTGGGAGTGGTGGCTGTGCCTCTGCACTCCAGCTCTGCCCTGCACTCTGCAGGATTTGCCAGCTCCAGAGCTAAGCCACGATGCTGGTGCCCAGCACTGTCCCTGAGCACCCAGCTCCTCCCAGATGCTTTCTTCTGTTTGTACTTTGATGCCTGTGTCTGTATCTTACCCTTCTATTGCATGTGACTTGCACCTCTGGCATCCCTGTTGGTGACCCCTCCAATGTGCGCACCAGCCCTTCCCTTCCTGCTGTTGCAGCTGGGAAAGGGGGAACCTTTCATCCCCTCCTCTCCTCCATCCTGAGCTGCCTCTGGCCTCTGCCAAGACTTTTCCTTCATCTCCTTGGGGCAGTGGGAGACCCCCAAGGACCCATGCTGGCAGAGCTGCTCCATCTGGGAACAGAGGGCAACACATCACACTCACTTCCCTGGGATCAGCACTGGAGCTCATATGAAGCTGGAGGTGGGGAGCCAGAAGCCAGCAGCTGCTCGTCCAAACAGTGACTGCAGAGGGAAATCTTGGCATAGGTGCTGTGTTTTGCCAACATGATGCCTATGCAGGAGCCTGCATGGCTGGTGGACCAGAATACGTTACCTTTCCTGTGTTAGCAATAAATCCTCTGAGCACAGAAGCGGTCTTTGCCGCTGGTGAAATGCCTTTCCAAACTCTTCCAACGTGTCAGTAAAATATTTCTTCGATCCATGCAGATGCTCTGATGGTGGAAAGGGGACAGACCCAGTTTCAGCCATGTAGCCAGAGCAAAGAGCCGTCTCCAGCAGCCTGCTGCCGGTCTTTAGCTCTGCTCAGGGCTACAGGGACAAAAAACCTCGTCAGGCACCATGGCATGCACACAACCCTGTATGCTGTGTACGAATGAAGTGAAGCTCACAGGACTTCATCCGGCAACCAGAAGCCCAGGGCTGAGTTACTTCATGGCAAAATTAGAGTTTCCCAGCAGACTTCTGCTGGAGTCAAATGAAAAATATGGCAATCTCTCCTTGCATTTTTTAAGAAAGAGCTCCTATGGATGGGATTAAATGCTTGTGAGCATCCCTAAAAGGGCCACAAATCAAATGGCCAAGAAAGGTCCCTGTCAAATGTGTTGCTTTTTAAATAAAAGACATGGAAGGAGACAGCAGCATCTTGATTTGGAAATGAAGGCAGACGTGCTTGGGTAGTGACTGCTTGTTCTCTGGCTGGCAGTAGCTGGGGTTTTTAACCTACAATGTCCAAGAGTGCTGACAGAATTAGAAGGTGGCTTACAAAAAGCATTTTTTAATGTGTTTTTTATCAGGAGCCTCCACCTGTAGATAGAGGTGCCCAGAGAAAACCAGTCATGGACAAGAGATGAAGACAGCCTGATACCCACATCTTAATATACCATTTTTATTTGCCTTATTTTCCATCCCTCCCCTTGTGGAGCTGGGGCATTTGAGTCCTGGAACCAGGTTCTTTCCTGAAGCATCTTTTTCCTCCTCTTCCTTGTAGAAGATACCAAGACAAGCCTGTGCATTTGGAAAGTCCCCTCCCAATCCTTGGCACAAAGGAGGATTATATAAAGCAATAATTCACAGTTTCCTCTCAGCCCTCAGGTTCCTTCCCAAGTTGTTGAAGCTTTGTGTAGAGCAATGGTTTCCTCTAAAATGAAGAGCAAGCTTGCTTCCTTCTCAGAGGCCACTATTCTGCCTGCCAAGGTGTGATTAGGGAGGGTGTGGAGCAGGCGTTTCTGTCATTCTGCAAGCATGCGTGCCTTTGGAGTGAGCATGTCTGACAGGTATGGAGACAAATCAGGACAGCCATCTCCCTGTCCCGGTGCAGCAATGGCCTTGGCAGTAAGCAGGAGATGCAGCTGTGAGGTGTGAGTGGGGAGATGGAGTTTTCCCAGGAAAAGAGCCGCAGGAAGGGGTTGGGTACCTGGGTGGCACCAGGGATGCTGTTTGGGCTTTGGCATCAGCATTGCTCCCAGAAGTTTTGCTGCTCTTAGTTTGCTTTTTTTTATCATCTTGGGGTGTTTCCACAATGCAAGATGTGCGAGCCAGCAGCTGTGGTTTGGAAGGAACAGGCCAGCGTGGCTCACCTCTCCTGGTATGTGCATTGTGCATGCTTGTCAGTGTGGCAAACGAGCCTACGTTGCTGTAGCCATGCTATTTCCAGAGCCCGCAGTAACACAGGCACGTGCCGTGTGGCTAGTGTCCATGCTGCTTTGCAGAGACGATTTTGCCGTGAGCAGCTCTGGCGGATGTGTGGAGGGGCCCGCAGCTGCACCATGCCCCAAGGACAGTTAGACCCACTGTCGGGAGAAGGGAGCCTGGCAGGAGTGGGACCTGGGCAGGACCCTGGCCATATTAGGGGTGTAAACCTATCCATGGTCCAGATCCAGGCTGGAGTTGTCATCCTGCGCAAGGCACCCTTGGAGTAACATCGAGATGCCCCCAGCCTCCAGTGTCTAGCTGTCCCTGAAAAGCAGTCTGGGTTGTATTGCCGCTGGGTAGAGATTGTGCTGTTACTGAAGCACACATGACTCGGTAGTGCCAAAATGTTTGTTCAGGCTTTGTACGTAATTCCTCAAGATCTCAATCCTCTTTAAAGCAGAAAGGCATTTATGTGAGATGCTTGTTGAGTCGCAGGAAGAAATACAGCATGAAAACATCACCCTGTTCCTCAGTGACAAACATCTACGATGCAGGACCCAGATTAGAAACTGAGAGTGCCGAGGTCTGCCGCAGTGACTCATCTCACATCTTGGTGCCTCAGCACGCTTGCCTGCAAAATGGAGCCTGCCAGGCGCACGGTGCCTGGAAGGGCAGTGTCTCTGCGAGTGGTGTCCAGGAGTTTGGAGAGAAGATGCTTCACAACTGCCGGATATTGTCATTTCTTGGCTTCTGCAGCAGGAATCCAAACCTCAGCCTGATCCAGTTTCACTTAACAATTAAACTCTTTTGTTACTTTCCCAGAGCTCACCTAGCTGTGAGGATGTCTGTAAGACAACTGCCACTAGGTCATTACGCCTCATCACCAAGAGAGTGAGAGAACCGGGCTAGATCCCTGAAGGATAAGACACAGCCCTTTGCACCACGAGGGCAACCCTTTCCTAGTGGCAGTCAGAAGCCATTTTGTGTTATATTTACCAGTTAGTCTTGAGTCATGCTGTCTAATCTAAAAGTGGCTGCATCCCCTGCAAAAGCTTCCTGTTTTCATTAACCCTAAATACACGTTAAATTTTCTACCTTCAGCTGATGACAAAAAAAGGTTGCGTTTGCAGAGAACTTCCTTCCTTTCTCCCCTGCTGCTTGCAAGATTCATCCAGGGATGCCAGATTCTTCAGTCTGTGATACAAGAAGCAAGAAACTGGCACTAAGGTGGCAATTGCATCACGGACATCAATGCAAATCAGGCCAGAGAAGTCGGTGGATGCTAAAGGGTACTTTTCTGTACACATGCTAATTATAGCATCAGCAAAGCCAGGTCCAAGCTATGGCTTTGCCTGAGGAAATCTCCAGTGATTTTAGCCAAGAGTTCCAATTACTGTTTGTTACAAGTAAATGACTAATAGAAACTAGACCTGTTAGGTCATCTTGTGCATTTCTGGAGGATTCCTCTGCTCTAGTGTAAACATAGGGATGGGTGTATTGTGCTCAGAAGTCACCCTCAAGTTTCTCGTGCTGTGTTTGCCCTGTACAGGACAATGGGGTGCCCACCTCTTCCCTGGGCAGAAGAGTCTGGGACACCCCAGAGGCACACGGTTTCCTAAGCCTCTGTCCCCTCTGTTTTATCCCTTTGCTTACAATTATTCTGTTTCAATCCTTCCTCCTGAGCATCTTTGTTCAAGGAGGGCAGCAGAGGCATGCTGGGGCCCTGCCTGCACTGCTCCTCCCATGCCTGTGCTGTGCCGTGCCTCTCACCGCAGGCATCCTCGTCCCCATCCATAGTTCCTACAAAGGATGGTGGTGCAAATAACAAGCGCTTTATTGTTAATAATAGAGACAATTTAGAGATGAGCTGCTGAGTGATTAAAGGGCTGGCTGGACTGGTTTTTGAGGTGAGAATAATACAGCTGAATATATGTGTACATCTCACTGGCTCCACCTTTTATCTTCCTTACATGGAAGTTATTAGCATTTAACTTCCAGTAATTTATGAAAAGCTCAGTTATGATTTCCACATGGACTCCCTCTGGGTGGATTTCTGTGCCACAGAAACCACTCTTCCATTGCACATCATGGGTTCTTTATTGGCCATTTTGGCACGCAGTTGGAAACTCCTGTGATCCTGAGCCCTGCTCCATCCTCTCGCCATCTCAGTGAGCTCTTGTATCACAGGGTCAAATGTGGAGGAATCTGACAACGTTATACAGCTGCTGGTCACTCTCTATAAGAAGTTGGGGGCCTTCAGGTTTCGGTGCTGTCATAGCTATGCAACTGATTTAAAATATAATAAATTTGAAAGCCCTTCCATATCAGACCATCAGAGGGCTGTAGATGAGCTGCTTGAACCCCTCTTAAATACCAGGGTTGTCATACCTGCAGATGGACCATCCATTTTTAGGTAGGGTTTCAGGTTACAGCTGGGCTTCACAGCACAGCCTGCGATTGCTGCAGGGTCATGATGCTGTGAGGTAAGATTTAGCCCTTCCTAAAGAGCAGGGAAATTACAGTAAATATGTCACTGAAATGAGAATCCGGTGTCCCTTTAACATTCTGCCCCTGCCATTTCTGCATGTTCCTGGAGAGGTTTTGCTAGACTTTTCCTCTCCATTGGTTAACTTCTGCAAGGGTTGTCTCACCTCCAGACCCCTTTCTGGGGGCCAGGAGGATAGGTCTTGCTGTTGCATTGCGTGCAACTGAGATTTGCACTGGGAAGGATGGGTTAGGTGATCCCGGCCTCCCTGGCTTAAAACTCGGCTGAAGACAGAAGTAGCTGCTGATGGAGGGCGAGGGCAAGGGCAGGGGCACTGGAGGAATGGGTGCATCCATCAAGTGCGGCAGGTCACCGTGACTGAAACCATGACATCATCAACAAGCCGAGCTCCACCTCACAGGGATGTCTTTTTATATCTCCGTGGCAGATGCCAACCATTTGCTCACTCACTGAAGAAGGTGCTTGCCAGAGAGCAAAGCAGAAAAAGCCCTGAGGACTGCAGTGGTGCAATTACCAGCTCGAAGCTGGGCCCTGGGAAAACAGACCTTCTTGCTGCGGTTGTATTTACCCAGGTGTGATGTTCACTCCACCCATGAATTCCTGGCCGTTGCCTTCGTGCTGTTTGTGCTGCAGAACTGGGTTGCTGCCTGCTGCAGGGCTGTGTTGTGTCTACCTGCGATACCATCAGCTGTGTGCAGCATCTCAGCCTGCCAGCTGCTGCTCGGACAGCTGTCGCTTTGCTTTGATGAAGGAAGCCAAAGCGTAGTGTGAACTCAGCTGTGGTGAGGCTGAAAGTTTTCTGCACAGGTTTAGCCATGTAAGCCCTGGGAGTATTTATCAGCCCTGGCACAAACCTCTGTGCTCCACCCTTTGATGTGGGTGAGCAGGATAAGGTAAAAAGAATTGGACTTACTCTCATCAAGTAACATCTACTCATCTATGAGGGAATGATTACCCAAGGCAATTTTGAAAATGGGACTTAAGCTCCAGAGCTGCTTTTGAAAAAGTCACTGGAGATTTGTTGCACAAGATAGAAATAAAGGATGGCCAGGGCTCCATCTCTGTGCCTGCCCACACAGTTATGTATTTGTAATACAGTTGTCACCAGTTTAATGGGATGATAGAGCCACTGGACTTCCCCAGGAGCAGTGTCCTCCAAACACCAATAATACAACCATGATTGCAGATAATTGCCACTTAGACTCTCCTTTAAGTTGTTGGTGTGACTCCAGCATACACAGGGTGAAATGAATGTGTTTGCTTTTACCTTACTCTTGGGTGAGGTGAAAAATAGGTTCGTTCTTTCTTAGATTAAGTACCGTGAAGAGGGGATGAGAAGGAGTGCTGATAGATGCTCTACACTGAAGCCATGCATGTCAGCAGTTCAGAAATAGTCTACAGGGAGAATGTCCGAGGGGCATAACATGCTGCTCAGTCTTTGAAATAAGACTTTCTTGCTTGTTCTTAGGTGAGAGACGGCGTCGTGCGGGGACCTACTAGCCTCAGGTCTGGCTTCAGTGCTATGCTCTGTGGTTCTGCACGGCTCTGCCACATTCACGTGCTTTTCTGATGCCTCATTGCTCTCTGGCTGGATGAGAGCAGGCCAGTTGCACTGGTGCTCAGGAGCCTCCAGCCTTTCTTTAGTCTTAGGAAACAGAAGTGAAAAACTGCTGCTGTGGAGAAAACAGGCTGAGAGCCCCCAGCATAGGGGAGAGCTGCTATATGCCGTGTCCCATGCCGGTTAGGGATATGTGCGGGGAGGATGCCAGTTAAGAGAGGGTTAATGTCACCCTCATCTTCCCCAGAGCCACCTGTGTCCTGCGGGACCAGGACAGTCGCTGCACAGCAGTGGCTATGGAGAAATGGCTGTGACGGGGATGGCCATGCTATTTATACTGCTTTTGTATTATTTGCACACGCTGTTAGTCAGAGTTGCCACTGCCACTGGAGGGAAAGGACTCACTGTCCCCAGACGGTTTCTTTGTGCTGAATCACTTATACTTACGTAACTGCCTTTCCGCAGGCGTTAGCATACCGTACGGGCCCACAAAGTCTGCCTTAAGAAAACCTCAAAAACCTGTGGCTTTTCTTTCTTCTCCCTCTTTCGTTTGCTTTCCCCTGTTCTCTTTGCCTGCTCCCTTCTGAGCCGTTAACGTTCATGCCAGTGTCAAGTTTTTGAGCTACCATTGACTACCCCGAGGGGCACCGGCATATCTCTTACTTCCCAGTGGCAGCAGCAATACCTTGCCAGGTCAAATGTCAAGATTGGAGGCTCTAAAAAAGAAACCCTGACCTTTACGAGCCCTGTAACCACTCCTGAGAAGAGAGAGCCCTTCCTGCCCCGCTGCAGCGTTAACATGTCACCAGTTTCTCTTTCTACTTTCATTCCCATTCATCAGAGAAGCTTCTCTTTCACCCTGTGCACCTGCAGCAGTCTGGCTAAAAGGCAGCCTGAGCCCCCGAACAAACCCAGTCTGTCCTGGGCAGCCCCTGAAATATTTCCACATCTCTGGGTGCAGTTCCTCTCCAGCAGAAGGACAGGAGCAGAACAGGAACTCGTGACTTCTTCTTCCTCCTTCCTTCCCAAGCAGTGATGCTTAAAAAAACATCACCAAAGTCATATTTAGGAACAGCAGCTTTTGAGCTGTCCCATGGCCTGGATCTTCTCACCAAATACGAA
Organism: Scopus umbretta; assembly: GCA_013400535.1. Classification (NCBI taxonomy): domain Eukaryota; kingdom Metazoa; phylum Chordata; class Aves; order Pelecaniformes; family Scopidae; genus Scopus; species Scopus umbretta. The sequence continues at coordinate 286,984 of VZTL01016735.1, forward strand.
TGTGTGTAAAACAACAGAGTGATTTCAAATGGCAAGAACTGAATTTCTCCCATCATCATCTCTCTGTTGCCCTGTCCCTTGTCCTCTTTGCCACGTCCCAATCCCAAGAAGTCAAGCAGGTAGATAATACACAGTTTTGGAGAATAAGTTCTTCTAAGGGAACAGAAGGGATTTATTTGAATAAAGAATGTTATTTGTGGGTGAAGTGGCAGCTGCTATGTCTCTGAGTCTAAACTAGTATCCACATTACCTCATTATTCATGTTAGTCATAAACTAGCATTAGTGTTAGCTCATGCATTCATCAGGGGATGTCAGAGCTGTGCAGAGAGCTGGCTGAAGATTGGACACTTGGAAACCAGACTTACATTACTAGTGGCTCTGGCTTGCTAAGTGACCTTGGTCACATCCTAACCCCTTATCTGCTGGGTGGGAGAGATAGCACTTCTTTCCCAATGGCTTTGAGATGAGCAGATGAAACGTAGCATTTTGAAAACGAGGGAAATAAATACTTTTGTGTTGACATAAACAGGCAAATGCCTTTCCTTCCTCCTGGCCACTGGCAGGACCACACTCCAACACCAGCCGCTGGCTGCACACCACAGCGCCGGGGGCTGCAGGCAGGAGCACCTTCCTTCTCAGGGAGGGTCACAAGAGCCATTTCCTCTGTCTGGCCTCGCTTCAGACCCCTTCTGGCATCTCATGGGGTCAGCACCCAGTGCACGTCACGCTTTGGCTTTAATAGAGGAAGGAGAAGAGCGACAGGGAAGCGAGCTGGGTGGCAGGAGCATTGGAGGTAGATGGATGCAAACCACTCGTGTCCTTCCCCAGCGAGGCTCTGCCAAGCTCTGCTCCTCCTCAGCAGGAAAGGAAACCCCAGTGGCCACCAGCTCCCAGGGTATGGAGCAGGCTGTGGTGGCTCAGCAGGGCACAGCAATTAGTAAGTGTGGTGGCAGTGTCTTGTTCAGCCTCCCTGCACTCTGCCTAGCCCCTGGGTCTAGCATGGGGTTAGTAGGCTGCCTGAGGATAAGGGACTTGGTTGTAAACCATTTCCCACATCCGAGGCCGTTCCACACGTGCCCCTGGGATCAGAGATCATCCGCACTGGAGCCTTGCATGGGAACAGTGCCTGCAAGAGAGACAGCCACAGATTTGCACGTGAGAGATGGAGGGAGGACACAGAGTGTCTTGGACTCTCTTGCTGCCTCTTCCCCAAAGGAAGAGTCTCAAGGGAACCACAGCAGCATCACAAAAGCTCATAGCAAAGAACAAATGGGGATGTTAAGTCTCTGTGTTTCTGAAGTGGGAGATGGTAATGCCCAATTTCCCCAGGCCTGAATTCCACCTGTGTCCTGTCCCTTGTTCAAGGCTGACAGCCATCCTGGAAATGCTCGGTTCAAGGAGACAGACTTTAGGTTAGAACAATCTAGGTAGCTGATACTGTCAGTTATGGGTGTATGCATGTAGGAAATACACGAAATTCCTCTAAAAAGAGAGATTCTGTGCTCTGAACAACCATGGGACAGCTGGTTTGTATGTTTGCCAGTGAATCGGAAGCAGAGATCTGGACCTTCTTCCCCATTCCCTTACCTCCAGCCGGCTCGCTGGTTGTGGATTGGGTCTCTGAATCTGGCTCAGTCCCTCTTTACTAGCAATGATATGTTAGGCATATTTATTGTTCCCACTGTATTCAGTAAAAAGGAAGCCTTTTACAGGGAAAAGCAGCGTATTTTCTTCTGCTTGTTACCTGTTGGACCCTTGCACCAATACAGCGTGGAGGTAGCCTTGAAGGGCACTGTGATGGCTTCATGTAGCTTTGAGGAACACTGTGATGGCTTCATGATGGCTTCTGTTATCTGATGGCATGATTGCACCTGGCCTTGACAGCTTTACTCCTAATTCCCTGTGTTTGCTCTTTCAAATCAGACCTTTAAGAACAATTTAGTACTGGAGCATTGTGGTTTCTGCTGCCAACTGATGCAGTCCCTCAACAGAGCTGAGAAGGATCCTCTCTTGTGTCTCCCCATGTCACAAGGCAGTATGGAGAAGATATCCCTGCTTTTTCTGGTAGAAAAAACCCTGGCTGAGTGCTTGGTGTGTTACCAGAGAGCTGCCCTGTGATACTATTGGACTTTCTAAAATAAAAATTCTTTTGCATTTTCCCCTGACCCCAGGTTATTTTGCATAAAACAATTAAAACAGGCCACCCAAAATCCATTTACAAGGCTTCCCAGAAATCCTTGGAGTGTTTGAAACAGTTGGAGGAAATCAGAGTTCAGACGTGAATTCCACAAGTGATGACGCTAAGTCTGGAGAAGGATTTTCATTGCTTGAAGCCAAATGTCCACAAATGTTTCTTTCTTAAAACTTTGTTTAGTATGAAGCTCCTCCGGGCATTCACAGGCAAGTGCTGAATAACCTGCTGATCTGCCACTTCTGTCGTTTGTCAGATCCCTGGCCCTTTCTCATCCAGAGGACCTTTGTTTGCTATTCTCATATGGATTTGCGTCTAAAAGCAGGGAAGGGAAGGCACCTGGGCTTAATCTCTGTCATAATGGCCCTTAAATTTGGTTCTCTTGATGGTAGTCCACCTCTGTCCCTGGGGCTGGCAGCCTGTCACTGTCAGCCAAATACTCCTGGGCCAGAAGGAAACCTTGGAAGGAGCCTTGAGGGACAACTTGACCCTAAGTGGGATTGCACCTCATCAAACCTGAGAAACAACCCTGTTGTCCTCTCTCATCAGAGTGTCAGCTGCCTTCAGCTTAGCAGCTTCCATCAAAGGCTGGTTCTTTTGATTGTTTATTGTAAGTAGCCTACACAGCAACAAACTGTAGAGTAGCAGGAAAATGTAGAACTAATGAATTAATGGGGAAAACACAGTTGTAAAGAAGTCAGTGGGAGGTCTTTACTTGAACTGGGAGTGCCCATGTTGCCAACACCTTGCCACTCAAATGCCAGTGACACTTAACTCCCCCCTATTGCAATTCACTGGGAGCCTCAAGAGCCCTTACGTAAATTGCCACTGGAATGCCCCTTTGCTCCAGCCTGGCAGCTAATGTGTTTCTACAGCCCCGCAAGCTCAGTGTGCTTCCCAGAGGGCGGAAACCAGACATTTCACAGGAAAATTAGGACGTAGTCTGCTACTTCACAGCTGGCTGGCAGGAAAGAAGAGATGGTGGTGTCTTCATGTATATCCTTTTTCATGTTGCATGACCTTCTGAGCCTGGCACACAGCAGTGCTCCTACCCACTGTATTTCACAGGATTGCAGAATAGATGGGACTGGCAGGGAACTCTGGAGATCATCCTGTCCAAACCCCCTGGTCAAAGTAGGGTCATCGAGAGCAGATTGCTCAGAGCTGTGTCCTTTGATTGTGGCAGGAGGGGAGCTGAAATCCCATTCCAGCACCTTCTTTTGATAGGGTGTGGAGTACAGAGGCAGGTGGAGGCATGATGGTGCTCTTTGGGTATTCTGTTGTTCCTACAGGGAGAAGGATGTTCAGCTCATTGTTAACTTGTTTGTTTTGGTTTGAAGTCTGTATTAGTTGAAACAACTGCATAGGAAACTGGGTGTAAGCCCAGCTTAAGGGCAAGTCTACACTATGTTAGCATGACTCCAAGGAAAGGAAATTGCAGTGTGCCACAGACCAAGACAAAAGTATTGCCTGCATTTTCTGACATGCAGGGCTCTGGTTATAACAGCACACTTATCTCTGTCATAATTTCAGGTTTTCAGAGCATCAACAGGATTTGTTTTTCCATGTAGTCATGTAATTGTGTTTCTGTACCTGGAGAGCATAGTGAGATCCCACATACAGGGTATTTTACACTTACATCATGTGTACATGCAGTATCTCATGTTTCAGAGTAAATCTCTTCCATTAAGGCTTCAGCAAGTATCTTCCCTTTCTACAGTCCTCCTACTTGCCCTGATAGTTAGTCACAGCTGCAACATTTGAGTGAAGTCTATCAACTGCAGAGAGTTGAGTGCACAATAGTAGCACATGCCCTAGTGCATTGCACTATTGTTGGGAAAACACAGGGAGGAAAATCATTATTTGCCAAAAAACATAAAACCCTAGAAAAGCATTACACAAGGCTCCCAACTGTCCGACAGTCAAGAGCTCCTGCTGGGCGATTGTAGGATTTTACAGTTTAATAGGTTCAAAAAGAATTGTTGCTCTGTTGGGAACCCCCTTCAATCTGTTCGAGGATTAATAAAAAGTAAAGCACTCTCCTTCCCACTTCCCCAAAGTTCAAAAAAAGAAACAAACAACTGCTTCAGAAAAGCTGGGGCAAGCAGACAAGAGAAATAAGATAGCACAGCTCTTAAAAGCCTGTTTCTTTGCAGTTGTTCACATTCTGGCTACTTTCCAGAGTTACTTTGATGATCCTCTGCCAGGAAAAAAGGAAGTCCTTCAAACCTAGAATTTGTTGAGGACATTATTTCTCAGCCAAGTAAATGAAGATCCAGGTTGAAATTTCGTGATGGGACTACCATCTGCATCAATTTAGGGACTACCATCTGCATCAATTTAAGAGCCAGTGGTCTTCACCAAGACCCTGGCAGATTGGAGTGATATTCTAGTGGTGGGAGATCTGTGTTCTTCAACTGGTGATAAAGGACAAAGAACTCTTAGGTCTTCAGAGAAGTTTGATACAACAACCAACAAATGGAGGTGTGAAGTTAAGTTGGTGCCTGGCTAGTGGGGAGTAAGCTGGACATGTGCTAAGAACTGACACTAACTGGGAAGTTGTGTCAAAGTTTGGCTGTGTTGCATTGGCTGCTTGATCCCTGTCCCATAGGAGAGCTCATGGGGAAGGAGTATAAAATAACCACAAACTGTGCAGGGGAGAATGACAGGGAAGAACTACCTCTGAGCTGATGGATGGATTATAAAGTGTTCAGAAGCACTGCCAGGCACTCCCAAGGCTGTGACTTGTACCTAGGAGTCATGGATGAACTCTGTGGAGGAAAGATGCTGTGTCAGAGCCGTGCAACAAAACAAGTAGCATCACCATGTGTCACCCAGAACATCACCTCATACAGCCAAGTACAGAGATGCCCTAAAGCACAGGTTTGGGTTACAGCAAACTAAAAGGTCTGATATGTAATTTTTTCCTTTCTTGAGTAAGTATGGTCATAAAGTAGCCTAGCTCTGGGATTGGTACACTCTGGCGTTCTTTGTGCCCTTATGTTACAGCTCGGCTTCTTATCACACGTTAACTGGTTCTTCTTTTACCTTGATCTGTGAAGGAGCAACTAATGGTTCATTTCATGTTGTTGTACCCTAGGATTCTTTTTACATGCTGCACTTTTAACATATGCTATTTAAGGGTACAGGAAGAATTGTTGGCAAATGGTAGATGGCAGGTTGCTGAAACATGATAAAATAGCAAGAGTTTCCAATGAGAAATGGAAGAGGCAGGAAAGAAAAGAGGGGAGAGTCTGTAGACAATCTGTGCCAATCTTTACTAGGTTGGAAGACTCCCATTTAGATGCAGAGACTGTGCAATGCAAGGCTGACACACTGTCTTGCTTGCCTGGAGTGCAGGAAGGCTGTAGAGTGAAACCCCGTTTTGCTCTGCCCTGAATCCAGTTGATGCTTAGGAGAAGAGCTGCTCAGCTACCTTGTGGATAGCTACATTAGCCTGAGGACTGGGAGCCCATTTCTTTGGATGACTAGCTCAGATGGAGATTTCCACAGTGTACATGTCTCAAATTAAATGATTCAAATCATCTAAGATTTGCAAAACCACTTAACAAATCTCTAAGACAATCGACTGCCTATCTACAGCCTAGGGCCAGGGAGGGAATTTTTTTCCTCTTCATCCTTTCCTTGACCCCTTGGGAAATGTCCCTTAGGGGCCATTTCAAAGTCCCACTGTGACTATGCGGGCAATAGTCAATTCCCATTGATTGAAATGGTCATTTTTACTTTCTTATGAGGTCTTCACCCTGCAGAATGGCTGCCCTTGAGCCTGCAGTGTATTATGACTAATGACCAAAAGTGATTTCATCATTAGTCTTCCACCTCTTCTAAGGCTGTACTGAAACAAAATACGGGAACATAAATTAGTGATACCCAGCTGGCTACGTAGTTAGCAAGATGAATGCATGTGTCCTGTCTCCACATATCTCTTGCTTTGCGGGATGCAGGTGGTCCATCCCTCTCATTGTGTTTCTCTGGTGAGCAAATCCAAGTTTCCCACAGGTGAACAGACACTGGTCAAGAACAAAGGCTGCAAGGTTTCTTCAGCCAACTTCTGTTTTGAATATTATGTTTTGACTTGTGAACCCTGAGGAATTCAGGTCTCAGGGCAGAGGAAATGTTGGAAGAGGTCAGGCGAGCTATGCTCCCTCTGTATTACTCGGAGCAGCAAATAGCATGCGTTCCAGGGCAACATCTGATTTTCTGCTTTTACAAGGCAGATGTTTAGGATAAGTGATCTGCTGTTTATTTTAATTGCCGTCTTCCAAACCTTCTTCCTACGTGCACGCACACATTCGGAGACCATAAATAAGGATTCTTCAGATTATGCTGTTATTTGGGTAGCTAGCCCTGTCTTCCATCAGTGCCTGGACAGGGCTGTGTGCTGCAAACCCAGTTCCCCCTCCACATCAGTTTTACAGTGGTGTAAAGCAATTAGGGCTAATTCCTTTCTCAATGGCACTGGCATAAATCTGAAATCGCTCCACCGACGTCAGCACTGAAATGGCAATGTAAAGGAAGGTTAGATTCCCTTGACTTCAGAATGTCGCTGCTGATTTACACCAGAACAAGAACAAAAGTAGTTGGGCTCAGCATGTCCTAGCACTGTGTTCCTGAACGGCAGGCCAGGGTTTGCTCTGGGATACAGTGGTGGGGATAGAGAGCAACTCCATAGATTTCTCTGGCATTAAGTGGATGGAAATGAGTTGTGCCTTCACCACAGTTTGGATCTCAAAGAAGACCATGTAGTAGGTCATTCATGAAAAGAAAGGATAAACCAATGCTCCTGTGTAAAGCAATTAGTCCCATTGCCTGTCACTATTCCAGGAGAGGCATATAGGGATGAATATGACAATTTTGGCTTGTGTTGTGGTGATGATAATGATGACAATGATGATGATGGAGAGCAAGGCAGAGGTACCCTCATATCTTGATGGACACCAGGCAGGTGTCCACGGAGGAACTGGTGGTGCCAGCTGAAGACAGAAGGCACGTGGAGGAGCTGCCCTTGCAGCTGGTGCTAAGAGCTAATCTGGAGGGGTGGGAAAGCTGGCTGCACTTTTCTCCTCCGAGAGGACACAAGCAGTTGTTGTAGGCATTCTGTGCTGGCTGCATTCAGGGTGTTAATCCTTACTCACTTGTTTCTCTAAATTTTCCCACCTTGTCTCTAAAGGACTAGAAGTGAAAGCCTAGCTGTAAAAGGGGTGCTGGCCCCTCTCTTTGCTCTGCTGTGGCTTCAGCCTGCAGACTATGGATCTAAGCAGAAGACAAGAAGTGGCATTTCCTCTTGAAGCTGTAGGGCCTCCCAAACAACCTTGGTGTTTAAATCCAGGCAAGGAGGGCCTGGATTTTTGGTGGCTGCTCTTTGGGAAGTTAGAGAGCCTAGTGGTTGCCTCAGAATCCGTCAGCCTTGCTCCATTAAAGCCACTGGAGACAAGCTGATCTACAGTGCTCTTCTGTTGGCATCTGGCCAATCTCTTAATTGTTCATAAGTGAGTTTATTTTTTAATAGCACACATTTGCTCTGAGTGGCTCAGTTTTCACAAAGTGAAATGCAGCCATGTGTGGCATAGCTGCTTTAAAGCCAGTGAGTCAAAACAGGGTCCATGTGAACCACCAGGTAGCCTGGAGGTGCTGCAGAGCACGATGGGGCCATGGGTGTCCCAGGGAACTAAGCCCTCACCTTCTTTCTTTTTTTAAAAAAGCTGAGGCCATGCTTTACCCATTTCTCAGCCTCCCCTATGCTGGCAGCGGTAGGAGGCAGCAGGAGAACCTCAGAAAACAGAGAAGAACAGCAGTTCTTCCCTTTTCATTTCTTATCCAAGGGTCCAGCCACATCTGTTGATGATAGCATCAACAGACAGGAGAAATAAAACCATTCTCCATGCTTCTGGGCCCAAGGAACCCCAGCTGGGTGCACAAAATGGTTCTGACATCCATGCTGTACAGGGATGGGTGGCTGCTCTGAGCCCCAGACGTGGGTTTCAGCAGCTGAGGCTGGACCCGTGACCCACGGCAGCTTGGAGGTGCCTTGCTCACACTCACCTCCTTGACTGCACACTCAGCTGGAAGGTGGCCCTGTGGAGATGAAATGAGAGCTAAGGGAGCATGGCCCCAGTTTTCCCACCCATTTTGTTCTCACTAGTGTTGAATAACTCAGCTGATGCATTCGCTGGCGCTCAGTGGCAGAGTTTACCGGTCGTGAAACAAAACTGTGATTATTGCCATAGAAACTGGAGCTTGAATGTGAAGCTCATCCAATGGGGCAGCAGGAAGAGGACATTGGACTTCTGTCTCCTGTCAAAACGCATGTGCGTGGCTTGGATTTGGAATACCAGAAAGTCACTATTATAATAATCATGTCATAAAATATCCAGATATCAAGAAACATTGACTTCTTTTGAGTTCCTAGGAAGAATGAAGTCAGGACCTCGGGGACTGGCCTGTGAAGGATGAGGTTGGTTAGTAGCACCAGTGCAAAGAGCAAAGCTCTTTCCAACTAGGAAAGGAGGCAATTAAATCACAGTGGCTGAGGGATGCAGAGTCAGAAACATAACCTTGCTCTGCTTCATGGCTGTCTTTCCTGAATGCAGACATGCAATCTGTTTAGAGAATTCCCTCCTCCTTCCCATTTGAACTCTCTAAAACAGTGGCTTTGCCCTGGGAGCTTACAGCATGGTTCAAGCTTCCTTGTAAGCTTACAAGCTCCATCTATAGGGTAGTCGAAGAAGAGTCCTTTGGCTTCAAGCTGATAAAAGAAGCCAGAGAAGCTTCACTCAGAGATTCCAGTTTTGTTCTGGAAAAATTCCAGCATGCTTAGCATACCACATTGCAGAAAGTCACCGATTTCATTGTCGTTACTTCATATTTGGGTATAGCTTTCCTCCCTGGTTAAACTGTCAGTCCTTGGTCCCATGCTGCATGACTGTGGGGCTGTTGCCTATGGAAACTGCTGGAGTTGTAGAGCTGCTATTATTCCACATGGGAAATATCAGGGATTTTCAAAAGAGCTCCTGATTGGCAAGATTTCTGGGCTACAGTTTTGATGCCTTTAGGTTCTGAGAGCCCACAGTGCTCCATGTACAAAACTAAACAATAGTGATTAACACATCCAAATCATCTAAATGCAGCTGATTTAGCAAATCAGTTTCTCCTTAGCTTGGTGTTTAATGTTTACCAGTCCCAGTTCACACTTCACTGCACAGGCTGCACCAGCGGCAGTAATTGCAGCCCACAGGGGTGTTTTTTAGGAGGAGGAAACACAAAAGGTGAATGACTTTCTTCCTTCTTTTGTGCAAGGTAGAATCCTTCTTTGGCAATAAGGTGTGGTACAGACGGGGGCTGTGTGTGTTTCGGAAGGAAGGAAGGAAGGAAGGAAAGAAGGAAGGAAGGAAGGAAGGAAGGAAGGAAGGAAGGAAGGAAGGAAGGAAGGACGGACAGACATACTTTGCAGAGCAGATGGAGTGTGAATAGTCTTTTTAAAGTGATGCTGGCAACTGGCACTGTTGCAAATCATCTCTTTCATGTTGGAACCTCATCTTTGATTTGCACAAGAAATACAACTTCATTTTGGACACTCAGAATTCTTCTGAGAGAGGCATTGTGTTCCCAAAGAACAGATATGGTTTTTTCCTTTCTGCAGATCCATTCTGATTTTAAAAGCTGCTTTCTCCACACACACACATAGACCATAATCTTTGACACAAAATATCACTTTCAAATAAATAAAAGCACAGGCATATCCAGTACTTGTTCCTTTCTCTATCTCAAGATTAATTTCCCATTTTTCCCATGTCTGTCATTTGGGTGTTTCCACAATCAAGAAAAAGGCCTGTTTCTTCCCTTTTGTAGATATACAGATATTAAAACCAGAAGGAAATGTGTTCACATCTCCTGGGCAGCTGACCTGAGTGTATATGTAGCAATGCATCTGTTTATTCCAGTTATTTCATGCAAAGAAGCTTTGCTATTTGGTAGCTACTGTGGGAAAGTCATCATTCGGGTACTAAAGCACCCAGCTGTCCAGGGAGTGCAACCCCTGCTGAATGCCTCAGTCGATCATTCTGCTTACACAGCGCAGGAGTGCAACAGCACTGTAGAAGCATCACTGCAAAACATGGGGGCAGAAGCTCACCCACCTCGAGGAGGTGCAGCACTGGCATGCAGTGGCATGTATGGGCAGGGCACCACTGGCTATGGAGAGAGTGGGCTCCTTGCTCCTGGTGCTCGTTCATCCACTGGCTCCTATGGGGGGGGGGTGTTCAACAGCAGGTGGGGAGGGTGCCTGAAGGCTAACATAGAACTAGTAGACATGGTGTACACCAGGCAGGACCAGCAAGTCCTGGGGAAGTGTAATCTCTCCCCTGGCTTCAGCATCTGAATCCCTCCTCTACCCCAACCTCTGCCATGCTAAACTGATGCTTTTTTCTTTCTTTCTCTGTCCCACAGAGATCCCTGGGTGTCCAGGAATGGTTGAGAGCTGAACAGGCTGACCACTCTTCCTCACCATCCTGAGCTCATGAGGGCTCTGAAGAGATTGAGTGGGAGCATGGCCTTGCTTCTCTGAGCCTGGGGTTGCTGTGGGAAGTGATTGGCAATGTGGCAAATATCTTCATCCCAACCCATAGCCCATCGTGCATCACCTGAAGGAGAAGCTGATGAAGGATAACAAGAGGACCAGGAAAGGCTCTGCCTGCCTCGGAGGACACAGATGGGGGACCAGCACTAAGAGAGGCTCTTGGCAGGAGTCACTGCATATGAAACCAGCTCTGGAAAGAAGCTGCAGGAGCCCCACCAACTGAAGGAGGTGAATGTCCAAATCACCACAAAAGGTGCAGAGGGGTTTCCTGGGCACAGCATCCTTGGAAAGCACTTTCAAAATGGAAGAGGGTATCAGAACCATGTGGCCATCTCCAGTGGCTGGTTTGGAAGAGGCACAGCAAGGTCACTGCCTTACAGTCAGGTCAGAGACCAGCAAGACGTGCTCACAGCTGCCTGTCCACGTGCTGGCTGAGGTTCCAGGCGAAACAGTAATCTGACCAAGACTGAGAGAGAAGGAGCATGGAAGATTGCTTTGACTTATTCTGTGCTTGTTTCTCCTTCTGGTGTCTTCTCTGTCTACCTCTTTTTCTCTCTAGGCCTACATGTACTACATGTGGGGCCCAGACCCTCACAAACAAGCAGAAGTATTAGCACAGGGCAAATCCTGCCCAGTGCATGACCGTGCTCCCCAGTGCAGTACTGTTGCTAGATGGGGCTGACATTGCACAATGCAGACATAACATGACCTTTGTTTGCTCCTTATGCCAACAAATCTGCAACTATAATGCTTGGACTTCATACAGGATAAAGGCTTGAACCTGGCAATCCTTTTACTTGCAAGCAGTCACATGCTAGCATGACCAGCCACACTTGGGCACCAAGTTTTAACACCTGAGCCCCAAAACGTTGTAGACTATCCGTCCCTCTCCTGTAGCTGTGGAAATGAGCATGCTGGCAGGCTGCACACTCAGCTCCTGCATCTTGGATTGTAAAAATCTCATTAAGCAGAGAAAGAAACAGAGATGGAAGGAGTGACAGGGACTCAGGCAGAAAATAATAGGAAAAGCTGATTCAAAACCATAGGAAAATGTGCACCTTTTAATTGCAGGCAGTGTCTCAGCTGCAGACTGTCATGCCCAGCTGGGTGGCTGCAGGTCTCTGTTCACCAAGCTGCTCCCAGAAGCCTGGGCAAAACGTGGTGGTACTGAACTGTGCCGGGAGCCCCATCTCAGACCTTCTCTCTCGGGCTTCCAGCTGCAAACCCCTTCCCTCATGTGCAATTGTATTTATTTATTTATTTTCTTGCTGCTTGATGCAAAGCTGCTAACAGAGCACACTCCCCACAAACATCCGCAGCCGAGGGAGGACAGAGAGAGGGAGTGTGTGCAGTGTGTCTGTGCGACGGGAGCAGGCAAAGGGGCAGGTGTATGCCTCGAGTGGTCCAGACCTGGGCATGCACGCAGGGTGTACATATGAGGTAGGAGGAAAAGACTGCAGTTAAACCAGAAATGCTTTCCCTGGGGTGAGTGTGCAATTTTCAAGAATTAAGAACAGGCTGGATAAATCTTTGTTGGGAAGGACAGCAGGACAGCTGTGGGCTGCATAAGCTCTACAGTGACCCTCTAGCCAGATTTTCTCCATGCAGTTGTGCTTGTGCAGGGTATGTGTCTGTGCAAGTCGCTTGCCCGGATCGTGTCCTCCCAGTGCTCCCAGCTGTAATGAAGCAAACTTGCTATGTGTCCATCTTGGCGCTGAACAATTGCAGGGGGCCATAACCCCAGCCAGGCAAGTTGCCACCAGTGTGCTTGCAGAGGTTTAGTACCTGGCAGCCTTATCTGCTCTGTCCAAAAGAGATATCCATGAACAGACACATTTAACACAGCCAGTTTGAGACTGGCAGACTTGAGCATCTCTAGGCGATGCTGTAGCTGTGCTGTAATGGTTCATGCTCAGCCTTGGCTGTTCCTACCCATTTTACTAAAAAACTGGCACACCAGCAGCATCCACTCATGGTCAGGTATCCCATTCTATGGAAGGTCTGTGTGCCCCAGTGCAGAGGGGAACCATTTCTCTGGGAGAGGGGGGCTCTCCCATGCCCTGCTGCTCTCCCACAGCTCCCACTCTCAGGAGGGAGCCAGGGCACCCGGGCATCCCTTGGCAGGGCTCCTGGCTGCTCCAGGGAAGCCTGGCTTCTCCCATACCCTTTCCTCTGAGATGCCCCACCAAGGCTTTGTCCAGACCTGCATAGCTGCTGAATGGAAATATTTCTCAACCAAAACCTGTTCCTCAGAAGATTCCTGGCTGGCTCTAGTCACTTATTATGTACTGAAAACGCTGCCCTTGGGATTAGTTTTCAGGTTAGAGGGACGCATGGGATCATTGTAGTTCTTTTTCTCACAAATCCTCTCATGTGAAAGAGCAGGTTGCAGTAAGTGAAATGGATACACTTGCTCTGATAATTTGCCAGCATGGCCCAAAATCAGTGACCTGCTTAATGCTGATTACTTCCTTGCAGAGTTGTAAGAATTGGACATAGAAGAAATGTTTTACAAATCCATATACCTATGACCCTTCAGGCTTGTTCCATGTGTTACATTTACCAGTGGTGTGCTGGGTCTATTTTTAAATGCCCTGACACTAGGGTTATTGTGCTGTCCTGTGGGGATTGCTTTCTAGTCCAAGTCAGGAGCTGCTATTAGTATTCCATCTGCATTTCCTCCTGAAAACTTCATTCCATTATTCCTAGTGATGCTCTTCAAATACCTGCTGCTCATTATGTCTCAGTCAGGCTCTACCACTTGACCTGCACTCCTCTTTTCTCCTCCAAGAACCTCTCTGGCTCCCTGATCGCTGCTGCTCCCTGTCCTTCCCATAGTTCCGCAGAGAATGAGCCTGTTTGTTAATTCAGCCGTGCAGAGTTTGTTAGGGGTCCATACCCACCAGCACAGCAGCCAGGACCTCTGGCAATGCCCAGTCTCCCCAGCAGCTTGTGGAGCTGCTCTCTCCATTGCAAAGCACGTGAGGTGCAGGAAAGGGGCAGACACAGAGATGTGTCTGGAAGTGGACCAGCGTTGGCAATGAGCACTTACATCCTGTGGGGAGGCAATGCCTGCTAGAGACAATACCCAACGAAGTCTCCATCTCAGCAAAGCCCAAGCTGAGCCATGGAGGTGGGCGATGCTCCAGTGTTACCTGTGCAGCTGTACCAGGGATCAGTGGGGGGCAGAGGTCTGTGCCATGGTAGGGAGCTGTGGTCTGTCCTGCCTGGAAATCATATCCATGAGCTGGAGCCGCAGCTCCGGACAGAGGGACCCCCGTGCTCATGAGCAGCACGGGGGCTCAGCAGGCTCAGTGCACGTGGAGCGCTTGCTTGGGGAGCCTTTGTGTACAGCACTCGGCTGGAGCACCATTGTGATTGTAAGAGCTCTGTTCTCACCGAACATATTGTTCCTACAAATAAAGAACGAAAAGTCCTCCTCTTCCCACTCTTCTTTTTTGTGCTATTGATCAAGCGGCACCAGAAGAAGGGACTGCACCTGGGTGGTGGGAGTAGAAAGTCGCTGTCTCCTGCAGATGCCAGGGCAGCTCGTGGGGAGGTGCTGGGGCTACCTGGGGGAGAGGTTGAAGGCAGGCAGAATAGCCAGGGGAAGTCACAACACAAAGCACACCAGAGCAGGTTGCAGGACTTTTCCACAAAGCTTGCTGATGCTGATGGATAACGGTTTGCAATATCTCCAGGCACTGTGGGAATGGGGGACTTGTGGGACAAGTCTAGAGAGGAGCTGAGCAACAGCAAGGCAGTCCGTGTAGGTACCAGTCCTGCAGGTGCTGTGGGACAGAGCAGGAGGAAGAGGATGGGTCAAAGAAACCAAGGAGGAGAAGAAAAGACAGATGAAAGAGGGTGCTGAGTCTCCCAAGGGTTTCACAGGATGACAACAGAGAATCTGGAGTCTCCCTACGTGGCAGTGTGTGGTCCCAAGGGCTGGTTCTTCACCCAAACTTCAGATCAGTGATAGAGCAGACGGCTCCTTAATTCCTCATCTCAATCCCCAGCTGTTCTCCCCAGTGACATGGGGCAGGGTGGCAGTGACAACATTACAGTTCTTCAGAAGCAATTGTCAGGGGAAGAATTTGGTCCCCAAACAATGAAAGAATCAAAATGACACATTTCCAACAGAATTCATGATTAGGCAATTAATCATCCCATTTTAAAACATTGGAGGGCCTGGAGCGCCCTAATACATAAAGATGTTCAAGGCAGTGGTTGTGCTACGTCTGTCAGCAGCCTGTTCTCTGGCTGCCAGTGAGCACAGGACTTTAGGCAACATGCACACTGCTGGTCCACACAGCCTGGGGACCGGTCCTCTGGTGGGACCTGCATGCAGAGCTGCCAGGGGAGTTTGGTGTGTCTTTCATCAAGGAACGGAGACAGCCTTGAACTGCTGCGTAACTATATGCAGGTCTCCATGGTGCCATACCTCCACTTTTTAATGTGACTGCGAACCACAAAAGCTCAGCATCTCAGCCCTGCTTTCTAAGGACATTTCCAAAGTCAGTTATAACTCAGACACTTACATGCCAGCCATGTGCAGACCCAGGTACCTACCCATCCACATTAAAGAGGCTTGTCTAACCTCTGCAGGCCTCCAGCAAGCTAACAGGATGGATTTTCTCCCTCTCCCAGACTTTGTATCTGGATTTACTGAGCTCTGGGGTCAGCCCTGGGTTTTGGGACTGGATAAATTGTGAGCCTTATTTGCCAAGAGCACACACAACCCCACTGCCTCCAGACATCTCAGGATATGTCCAAATATCTTTCTAAAGTTCCTAAAGCTTTAAAGCAATCCGGAAAAAAGAGCTGTAAGATTATTGCAGCACATAACTGCAATAAACCTTTTCTTCATCCTTTCATGGTTAGAGGTATGAACATGAATTATGGCAACTTAAACCTCTTGAGAGCAGCATGTAAAATTGCTTTCTCAAATGGCTGGTTAAAGAACCTCGTTAAGCTAAGATGTCAGCACTCGCAAATGCTGCTGTCTGAATGAGGCTATTTTACGAGTCAGTTTAATCCTTCCAGGAATCAAACGACCCTTCCACCCATACCGAGCAGCAGATTCACTCTTTGCTCCTTGTTTTCTGACCCGTTTCTGACCTGTCAGTCAAGGCTCTGGCACCATCACCTGTTGCAGCAGATGAGATACCTCATAAACTTGCAAATGTAAACATGTTAATAAAAAACTCCACATCTGGCTAGCTTTCACACTACCTGGCAAATAGCAGAGGCTACAGAGAAGTCAGAGGTTTTTCATGAGCAGCCAGCAGCAAAACAGGAGAAAAGAAATGTTTGCTTGCTCCAGCTGCAAGTTTTTAGGGTTGTTTTGTTAACTGCCATGCAAGCAGGGCTCCCAGACCCCAGCAACCCTTGTAGGACGCCTTCCTGCAGTGCCCTGTTGCTTCTGGGCATGGATTTTCCCGGAGGATGGAGGAGGACTGGATAGACCATGCCCTCAAGAGTGGCTCAGTTCCCACACCGACCCAAGAGCCATGGTCCCTCCCAGCAGCAGCCACATCTCCTCATTCAATGGTTCTCCATCTCTTAGCATCCTTTTAAAAATTACACAGCTGGGCATAAGCAGCAGGTACTTTCACTGCCTTATGTGCCTTCTGGAGGATGTGTCCATTGCCCTGGTCATGCTTCCCTGGCCTGACACCACCCCAAAGGGTGCTGCTGCCATGGCACTGATATTATTCCCGAGCCTCTTCTGGCAGCCCCACCAGCCCCAGCTGGCACCACTCTGCCTTCTCAAGGCAAAAGCTGATTTCTGGGTCTCCCAAACACATTTGCTTTCAATTCTATAGGCAGAAATCCCAGTAAATGTTGGATTAAATAACTTTGTGCTGGTAATTTACCATAATTTTTATTATTATGGGAGAACGTTTAAATCCCAGATTTGGGATTTATTTTGGTTTCCATGGAAATTGATAGAAGGGGTCACCTTTTGATTGCAGAATCCTGATGCTGAGGGGAATGGGTTTACCTCATCAGCTGGGGAAGGGGGCTGGCTTAGTTGTCTGCTTTTCTTTTTGTACGTTTCTGTCAGTGAAATTCATAATGAAAATGTGAATCTGCACAGAGCAGGCTGTCATCTGACAGCAGGAAACGGAAAACAGGAAGAAGGGGTGTTACAGAAATGGAAATTATGGTAATTAAACCACAAAAAATAACAGCAAAACATATCCAGGCATTACAAACACCAGGCTGGTTTATCGATGCTGCTTCACTAAAGGCTGTTGTGACTGGAAACTGAAAAAGTAGACACATATCTAATGCTGTTGTTAACCATTAACTACTCTGCTGCTAGTCTTGACTGCAGCCTGCATGGGGAGCCCATGTTTTTAAGAGTTAATCCTCATTCAAAGCCCACCCAAGCCAATGGAAAGGCTGTCCAGGGGTGCAGATGACTATTAACTGTGTTTGCAATAGCAATAGCAACCAGGCAACCGAAGCAGGGAGCTCCACGGCTCTGGGTATTGCACCAACCATGTGGGAAAGGGTCTGGTCTTGCAAAGCTCAAGATCCTAATAGGCAAGAGGGGGTAAGCAGGAGAATAAAAGACCAGCAGAGGAGACATCCCAGGGGTAGCAAACAGCATCTAAGTGTATACCCTGGTTAAGCAGAGGTCAGCTAAACATAAGGAAATCATGACTATCCTATGCTAGGATAAACTGCTTCTCTAGACGGGCTATTTTTCTACTAAGATTACAAAAGCGCTTCGAAGTAGCTCAGCTGGAAACATCTGCATTTGGTCCGACAAATCCTGGCCACTCGCTCTGCTCTCTGCAGCCTTTTCATTGACCCTGCACTGGTATAGTGATCAGCACCTGGCTCTATGGCAGAGATGTATTTTGCCCCTGGTGCCAGCCTTCCCAGGACAGAGGATACAGCAGTGCCCTGCTTTGGGGAACTGCACATTCCCGTTTCCATCCCCGCACGTGCCTGACTGCTGCGCAAGCCCAGCAGAAGCATCAGCTGCTGCTTCTTGCAAGAAACGTGCGAAAATTGTAGAATCAGAAACCAATTGCACAATGAGCACCAAGCCTGCAAAGGCAGACTTTTGGGAAGGTTCTGGGTTTTTTAAAGTGAGTATTTGTCATCTTTGAAAAATAATTTGAGATGTTTCTTTTTAAAAAACAAATAAGTCACATTGCCATTGCCACATTCTTCCTCTTCCCCTTTCTAACACTAAGTGGAGAGCACTGACCTTTAGAGGGTTCCACTTTCTCCTACAATCTTTCAGCTGGAGAAGTTTTGTGATTTTTTTTTTTTAACAACAGAGGAAGGGGAGGGGAAAAATGAGAACACCCTCAGCACCATCCAGACAAGTGCATTCAGGGACAAAGCAAACTAAGAGGAAATTAAATTTTTCAGTTTTCTTTTATCATCAAAACCAAGGCAAAATGAATGCATCCATCCAAAATGAAGTTTGCCATGTTTCAGAGACCCCCCTATGAAAGTGTAATCAGAAGTGACCTTTTTTTGAGAAACGGGTGGTTTTGATGGCATCTGACTCTCTGATCCCCAACCTGTGGCTAACCAGAGTTAAATGGCACTTCCAGCTCTCCATTCTGCAGCTGTAGTTGAGTACTTCACGCTGGTCCTTGTGCAAACTCCGAGTGGTTTTGGTAAACAGCCTGAGAATCCCACTTGGCAATCAAGCCTCCATGCCGCACAGACATCCTGCACCCCACGGGAAGCCAAGCACAGCGTGATTTTTGGCAGGACACGTGGAAGAGGGGGAGCCCTTGCTTGCCCTCCCGTGCTGCCACCTGCAACTCAGCCTCTGATGCATCCCAGGTGTGCCTGGCAGCGAACCATGGGATAATGACACGAGAAATTACACCATATTTGCTCGCTGCTGGGGGCCTGGTGGGCTCCGAGCAGGCCAGTCAGCCATGGTGACTCCAGGATGGCACCTGTTGCTGTTGAGGTTGTGCTCAGCGGGGGCTTGGTGCTATTTTTGGAGTGTGCTTGAGGACAGGAAGGATTAGCATACACCAAATGCAGAAGAGTCGGGCTTGTTTTGAACAGAGAGGGCTCAGATTTGCTCAGCAACAAGGTCTGCCCCAGCTGGGGGCAGGAGGGGCTAACCTGGACCTCCTTGGGCATGGAGGGAGCAGGTCCAGGGCAAGATGCTCAGAACTCACCACCAACAGCAATAGGGACAACAATGACAAGTTTGCAGCAATCCTGGGATGGCCAGCCAGAGGCCAAAGCTTCTCTACCTACACAATGCTGAGCAAAGTGTCCTGCATCTATACCAGGCTGAGATACGAGAGAGACACAGCCCCTAGATGGGGGCTTGAAGGAGGGAAGCAGGAGGAAAAGATGCTTTTTCTAGGATCACGGAGTTTGTCTGAAAAGGGACAGTCATTGCACAGATCAGAAAAAACAACAGAGGAGCTCCACAGGAGAGGATTTTCTTGTTGATAGGAGCCAGGTCATGTGGTGGCACCCATGGATTCCAGAGGAGCTCCAAAGCTTAATAAAGATACACCAGCAGGGCAAGTTCCTGGAAAGCTTTCAAAGAGTGTTGTTTTCATCCTGCTGCAAACAAATATGCCACTTCTGCCACCTGGAGCCCTGACTCTGCCTGCAGCCTCCCCTCTCTTTTTGGGTCCTGCAGGGAGAGGGGACCATTAGCCCACAAGATGCTCATGCCAAATCATAAAGCCTCATCAGTGCTTCTTTGCATGTGGATAGGGCAACCTCCGTCTCTTGGCCCCCCAGCAGCTGAGGTGTGTTTCTCCCAGCCAAAAGGATTGCTCAAAAAGGGATGGACAAAACGTGGCACCAGTGAGATGAATGAAGGCAGTGGGGTTGGGCAAAGGAGATAAAGTAGGGACAGGCAAAGCAGCTCTCCTGAAGCAAATGCCCTGAAATCTCAGGGGAAGCCCACGGCTCTGTTTTTTCCCCCATTTTCTTCCTCTTTGTAATTGATTTGTAAGATGTACTTGTGCAGTGGATGCGCACCCAGAAAAAACACTCGCCAACACTCCTGCTACCCCTGAGCCCCATAGCTCTGAAGCAATGCAGTGCTGGTGGGGTGACAGAAGCAGCCAGGTTTATCTGCAAGATGCTACTGCAAATGTGTCATGGGAAAGATTTCAGCAGATGCAGAGCTGGGCGGTCACAACTGCCACACTTCAACTTCAGCACATCCAGGATACTTCTCAGGAACAAGAGAACAAGCCTGTCCCCAGAATAGAAATGAACGCCCATTTCATTAGCTAAGCCTTCCCTGTGCTTGTTTAAGCATCGATTCCTGTGGTGGTTGCGCGCTGTATAGCGCTGATTAACAATTACAGAATGTACCAGAGCAGCATCGCCACGGCACAGCTGGGCACTGCGGAGCCGACCAGAGCGACGCTGTGTCAACTTGGCGGCTGCACCTCCAAGGTTCCTTTTAATAGGAAAACACTTGCTGGATAACTTTGAAGGAAGCAAACATGTTTTTAAAGTCTTTTTTTTTTTTCTTTGCTGTGAATTCCCCTTAGCTCAGCACTCTATAGCTGCCTGATGGATCAACTGCCTGTGTGGTACCTCCCTTTCTAAGACTGTTTTGTCTTCTTGCTCTTCTCCTTCTAGTGGAGGATGTAGTTCCACCCACACATCCATTTCCTTGCCACAGCCTGCAGAAGGAGCCTTCCAGCTCAGCGCTGATCCCTGCAGTCTTTTTCGTGGCTGGTGAGAAGAAAGAGAGTCTCTGTCTATCCGTGAGCACATCTTCCAGGACATTTCATGTTCCCTCCTGGCCATCCAACGACAGCTTAGGCAGTCCTGTTCCCAAACTCCACACATTTGTCCTAAAAGCTGAAGAGGACCCATTTGGGGTTAATTTGTCCTGTCCCTTGGGAGGTTGAGCTTCCAGATTCAGCCAGATGAGGGTACCAGAGAGCAATACGAGGGGGGCTTTCCTCCACCAGCACAGCCCTTGTGCAGCCTTCCCACCTCCCCGGGGCCGGGGAACCAGCCTGTTGTGTGCAGCCTAAAGCCTCCCCTGAATGAATTGTGATCAGCTTATAATACAGCATGGCTCTCTGGGTTTGAATCCTGCTCTATTATTAACTTGGCTGAGGAACAGGAAAGTCTTGTGCCTTTGGCCAGGGCTTGCTTGCTTTGTGTATTCCCCATCTTCCTCTGGGACATCAGGTGCCAATATCAGGGACAGGATATTGGCCTCAGTGCAAAGGTAGTGTCAAGTCCTCCTGTCCTACAAGCCATCCTTGTCCAGAGAGGAGCGTCCATGCAGTACCACAGCAGCACTGGAGTGGTTTCCTACCCTGATCAGGCAGGAATTCCATCCGTAGGAGCCTATATCCACAGAGGTTTGGGCGCTTGAAGGTCCCAGCAGCTCACCAAGTCCTCCTGGCCTGCCTGCAACACTGCTGCTGGCTATGCTAATACTGCATGGGGAATGTCAGCATTTCCAGAAAGTCCAATAAAGTAACAGCCTCATCACTATTCATTCCTTTGGTGCAGACTGTCTTGTGCCCACATGAATCCTAATGCGCTGATAGGGTATTAATGTGAGTGCCCCGGGTGCCCTGAGGAACTGGCAGTGATGCAGAGTGTTAACAGCCCGTCTTCATGTCCACTGAGAAGTTGTTACATGTGGTGCCCACTGACTTTGCCCGCCCTGTGCAAGCCCTTCTTCCAGGCTGTGGTTTCTTTCCGGGAGCGGTAGAGGCCAGCTGCAGCAGAGCAGAGTGCTGCAGTCCCGTGGGGAGCCTGGCACGGAGGGGACCGTGGGCACGCTGGCACTAGTCACTCCTGAGCCAGCAGATGCCTGATGGGGAGTCCTGAAGATGGGGTTTGTACAGCCCCCTGTACACATCCAAGAACATTTCCCCATCTCTTCTAGCTTCCCCAGTGCTAACCCCCCTGCTTTGCTTAAATCAGCCCATGGTGTCTTCACATGCAGTCAGGCAAAGATCTGCCATCCCAGCTGCCTGGGCAGGCAGTGCTCTGCAGGGCAGCACTGAGTACGGCCAGCAATGCAGAGCCCCATTCCCAGGCAGAAAAAGGGAGGTTCGACCGTGGTTGCTCAGCTCATGCCCTGTTTATAGTCTGAAACCCAGGGTCTGGCTCTCTGCTACAGCCCGACATGCTGAGCTTCCTCCCTCTGATCTGAGAAGGCAGCTGCAATGTGAAAATGAGGTAGTTTTAATTAACCTCAAGAAAAAGACAGTATCTCTGGGGAAGGAGAGAAAAAAGAGAATTTACACTCTTGGTTACAGAACTGCTCCTAGCAGCTGAGGGATGTCTGGGACAGCAGGGAGATGGGAAAAAAGATTTGAGAAGAAAGACTTCCAGAGAGACTTGAACTTGGAGATGAAACATTGAATAGAGTATATTTTATACGTCAAACACCTGCTGATGCTGGAGCCCAGTCTGTTAATTGGATTGACAATCCTTTTGATCTTAGATATATGTCTCCTAGCTGATTCATACTGAGACATCCTTCTGACCTTTTGAATATTCAGCTTTTTGGGGAGAAGCAAATGGGGAGCAGCTTTCTTTTAACAGACTGAGCAATAAAGCAGTCACCATAGCAGTCCTCCTCATTTTCTTCAGCATGATGTGTCAATATCTGACTAATGAATGTAGTCAATAACTGAGTAACTTAACCTGATGAGAATGTGACCCTACCACAGAATGCCGGTCTCCCATGAACAGTAGTGCCAAGCAGGCAAGCGAGCAGAACCAGGCCTGATGAGACAAGTGGCAGCTGTTGGTGCAGGTCTTCAAAGGCAGCTCCTAAAGTGGGCATTGAGATTTGCTCAATTCAAAGCTGGGGACCATCCATAGCAGCATGATGAGTAACAAGGTGAGGACAAGACAAAGACACCAGCATCAGCTCAGACCCATGGTCCCTCTTGTGGATGCAGGGCACAGATGGAGCCCTGGGAGCATGGCTGCCATCTCCATCTCCTCCCTGTTTCTCAGACAGGTGGCAAGCCTACAGCACCTCAAGGGAGAGCGGTCTTAACTTCACTAGCAGCCCTCCTGTACAGCCCCTACGGAGGTGGGTCTCTCAGTGGCACTGTCACATTGTCCCCTGGCATGGCATTTAGAGCATGAAGCATCCCCTCGCATCTCTAGGGGGAGACCAGGGAGCTGGCAGACTTGCCTGTCCTCTTGGCATGTGAGAAAGGTTTGTTTGTCATGGGAGCTCCTAGCGAGATCCGTTAATGTTCCCCTGGGAGAGACTAACACTGGAGTCTTTGGGAGATAAACAGAGCTTCTGCCAAGCTGAAGGGATTTCTTTCTGCAACAGCAGTTTATCCTTCACTGCTTTTTCCAGTATTTATTGCCTGGCTTGTCATCTTCTGGAACAGAAAAACTCTGATGTGGGGACTTCTACAGGAGCTCTGCAGGCTGGAAGAGTGCCCATTTCAGGGATGCTGTACCCATACTTATATATGTGCCTGTTTATTAGAAAGCTGCATCCAAACTGGATCTCGCCTCTCATTTACACATGTGCAAATCCAAGATTACTCCAGCCCCCATAGGGCTGAAACACAGCCAAGACCTCCAGAGTTCCTAAAGCTCTGCTTTTTCCTGGAAACCTCCCCTGCTCAGGCTCCCCCATGACCTCATGTAACCCAGTCCCAGCTCCTGGGGACCCTTCTCAGGGCAGGATTATTAGAGGGGAGAAAAAGGAGCCTGACTCAACAGGTCCTGCACCTGTGTCTGAATTTTCCTCCAGACTCACTAGCAGGGAATGCAGGTTCATGTCAGGGTTGGCTTTCCATCCACTTTTCAGAGTTAATCTCTCCAGGGCAGTGACTGCTGGAGGAGGCTCCCTGACTCTGTCTCACTGTGGGCAGATGTCTGTCTAATGACAGAGGTGCCCTTCACACCTGCCTGTAACCTTCCTCTGCCGCAACCTGGTCCCTCCTGTGCCTGGGGCAGGTAGCAGGGGTTTACAGCCCCACAAGGAACAGCAGCAGCATGGGCAGAGATGCTCAATCCTCCCCACCCACCCACAACTCAGGTGCTGACCACAAAGGAACAGGAGACCCACCAAGGAGCCCTGCTGCTTTCTGCCAGAAACAGATGGACAAAGCTCAAGCTTCACCCATATGGATCTCCCTGTTTTCTTCTGTTTCCCTCCACCCTCAACAATTTCAAAGCCAAAGCAAGGAAAATCAACAAGAGTTCCAAGTGGGAAATTTCCTTCTAGCCCTGGATGGAGAGGGTTGAGATATATCTGTATTCCCTGCTCAAGTACAGGGATAAATTTCAGTGGAAGATATATTTCTGTCTTTTAGTGATTAATGCAGCCTTCAGCAACATAAAATGCTTCTGCTGATGCAAGAGAATTTGTAAGCAAGACAATAATTTACTACATTAGGAACTGAACCACAGGGATTTCACACACACCCCTCCCCTCAACGAAATTAAATCCATGTAAGTGGTCATTTCCCCATGACAGGGGCTCACTGAGGGCTCCTCCACAACAACTGGGATGGGGATAGACCTCTTCAAGCAGAAATCTCAGGAAGGACTCATTCCTGAAGCAACACCAGCCACAGAGATACCCTAATGATTAAGTTGGCATATGAGACCCAGAAGAAGGGTCAGAGGAGAGCCACCACCCCCTGCCCAGCTATGCAAGGCAGATTGCAGAATACAGCAAGCACCCTGGCCACAGGGCTCAGCCTTGCTCCTGCCTGCAGCCAGCAGGCTAGAGAACAGATCCCCAAGAGCACAGGGTCACTAGCAGCATATGAGGAACACACAGGTCACCAAAAATGCCTAGCAGAGAGACAGACATGAGCAGTTCTGACAAAAGATAAAGAACAAACTTCTTCAGTTATAACCTTACAGCTCAGATCATCTAGCAGCTCCCCAGCCAAGAAACATTAGAAGCAAACCAAGGCTTTATACCTGGGCAGCCAATACCACCTTCCCTCCATTCCTGCCAGCAACCACTCAGGCACAGACGAGGCTTTAAATTCTCCACAGCTGGCCTTAATCTACAGCTGTAAGTTTTGTGGGTTGTGGGTATGCTGTGGAGGAAATAGGAGCCAGTGCTCTGTTTTCTAATATAGCTCTGCAGATAAATAAAAGAGAAGTGTTAATGGGGGAGCTCTTAAATCCAGCTCAGAGGCAAAGGCTTGAGGGAGGGAAATGTTGTAGGGATAGGATGATCTAAAAAGCAAGGATGTGTCTTTGCTTCTTGCCTGTCTGGAGTACAAGATGTTGTAGGAATGTTCCTACTGTGGGTGTTTGTAGAGCTCATGCTGGCTGTGATGGTTGTTCTAGCATTTCTCAGTTCTTCAGAGAAGGTGAACTTGGAGACAGGAAAGAAAGTAGGGTGGGAGAAACTGGGAGGATTTCACTGCTGCTAGTATGAGAATTAATTGTTTGGAAGAAAATTAGATTTCCCCCACAGGATTTCTGGGTGCTTTCATTGCCTGCTCATCTCCGGATGCCTTTAAAGAGAGCTAAAAACCAGGCTCAACAGCACCATGCTAGGTGGCTGAAGATGTACTTTCTTGTAGGCAGGACTCCATCAGGCACCTCATCAATTAAGCCACCTCTGGGAGTAGCTTTGTTACTAAATCATCAGTGTGTGACTGGCTATGGTCTTGATCCAAAACCACTAGTGGTTTTGAAAAATCCCATGCCTTGGCGTACAAAGCTCCCTCGAGCATCTTCCCTGTATCTAGTCTGAGAGAATTAAAAAAAAAAAAAAAAAAAAGAATTTGCTATTACAGTGATGGAGGCTGAAAGCAAAAGGAGGATAATATATTCAAACCCAGCTCATGGCATGGCTGTGACAATATTCAGGGTTAAATGAGCTGGTCAGGCATCTCCTAAATGAAGTAGTGACTTCCACTGTGCTGGGAAGCAGAATTTCTAAAGAGAAAGTTTGAGTCTGATGAAGTGTTGGAGAAGATAACCAGACAAGAACAAAAAAGAGGCTCTGACATTAAATTGAATTAATTGCAACATAATCTTGAAAAGTGTGTTCTTGGCTGCCTGATCTGCTTATTTGATGAGAAATTGTACACCTACTTTCCTTCACCAAGAGTTCCTTTCACACACAAATCACAACAAGGATGTTTCTTGAGCTGGAAGGATTCCTCCTGCTTTTGCATACAGAGCACTTAACATGTTTGCCTTGTAGTCTCTGTTTTAAAACACACTCTGTCCCTCTGTTATGTGTTTTTCCCCATGTTATCCTGGATCAAGCAAAGCATGCTGCATCTGCAATGCTTCCAACTACTGCTGGCTCTGTAGGGACAACCTTTGCTGGATTCAAAGCCCAACTGCCCATGTAGAGGTGCCTGAGGTCAGCTTAGTTCATGCTGTTCAAAACCAGGGGAACTGTAACCTATGGCAGTAATTAAGAAAATAAAAGGTGAGGTAGTTCCCGAAATAGCTCTTGTGGAAGAGCAAACCCAATCATTGCTGCCTTTATCCTGGCATGATGGGTCAGAGCCAGGCTAGACCCCCCATGGCATGAAGACTTAGGTGTTCAGCCTCTCAAGTGGGCTTGACATCAAGACCTGCATCTGAAACTCAAAGCATTGCACTTTGGAAGGTCAGAGCCCAGCTGCTTTGGTTTGTTTGTGTATAACCATCGCATAAGCTATTTCACTGCATTGAGAGAAGTCTCCATGTGTAGACACTGAACTCATTTCCCTTCTCACCATGGCTGGCTCTTCCCATGGGAGAAGATAACAGCTCAGCTTCACAAGGCAGCTCTCCAGGAGAAGCCCTAACCCTCCCTCCTCCTGTCCCTGGGGATGGGCAAAGCTCAAGGTGTGCAGCTGGGTCCAAAACCTGCAGAGGATGCCAAAAAAACCCACATGGAGTCCAGGCTGGAGCTGTGTGTGACAAGGGGGCTCAGAAAGCCACTTTGCCATCCAGGCTTTTCACTAAACCCACAACTTTTCATGTGCCCTGTTCCAGGAGACCTCATTTGACACGATGTGAGCTTAGTGCAGAGCAGAGGGGGGCACCAGGCAGGAGGCCTCTGCTTCCTAAAATAGCCCTGACAGGTGCCCTTAATATCCTGGCTCCAGCGTGACACTGCCAAGCGAGGGCCATTAGAGGTCCTGAAATGCATTTCCTCTCATTGAGTCTAACCAGATGTAACCCCAACCCCCTGGGTTGCTTTTATTTGTCCATCTTCTATCAGGCACAGAGACTTGAGAACAGAAACATGCCCATGTGTATGCAGCAATTATCCTACTGCTAATGCATGTAGTGTTGGGCTGGGGCAAGTGTGCGGTGTGTCCCCATCCCAACACAGGCACGTCGCCAATCCCTCCTGATCAGGCAGCCCCAGGAAATGCTGGTCTCCGCTGCTGCCTGCGATGGACTGATCTTGCTGAGTTGAAATCTGTCTTCCATCTGTTGCTTCTCACTGGGTTTCTGTGCTTTGTCAGGTCAGGGATTTTTTTTCTGAATTTTTGATTTCACATCTTCTTTTTAAACTGTCACTAACTAGTAACAACTCAGCAATTTCACTGTTGTGTTCTGTCTGTGTTTTTCCTTTCTTAACTTCTGTAGTCGAGCCCTCATGTGCCATCTTACTTAAACAAGACAAGAAATATATACAAATGACAGCTCTCAGTAAAACTGTGCCCTGTAGCTATTGCCCCAGATATATGCAGTGATTGCATCCTGCTAGTCTGTCCTGGTTTCAGCTGGGNGGTCCTACATGGAAATGTTCCTCCTTCAGATTTAAGTTTGGACATTTCCTATGGGGGCTGGGACTCCAGGACAAGCACCAGGTTTTGTAATTGTTATTCTCCTTACCGGAGGGAGCCCTAGGGCTGCCATCCACAGATAAGTACTTTGAGACTGTCTGCCTTCACTGGGACCGGTGCTGTGCCCTGTCCTCCAGCCTGTGGTTTCTGGGCACAGTCAGCTCAGCCCGCTGGACCTGCAGGAGCTCTCTGCTTGTGACGGCTG
Organism: Scopus umbretta; assembly: GCA_013400535.1. Taxonomy (NCBI): domain Eukaryota; kingdom Metazoa; phylum Chordata; class Aves; order Pelecaniformes; family Scopidae; genus Scopus; species Scopus umbretta. Next base: position 314,734 of record VZTL01016735.1, read on the forward strand.
TGGGGGACAGGGCCCCAGAGATGATGGTGGAGCATGCAGTGTATCAGTTGTCTGATTAAGCAGAAGGATGTGAATCCTTCAGAGATGGAAGTTTTTATTAAAAGGCAAGAGGGTAATTCTTCATTTGCAAAATGACACAATGTTCCACAAGGAAAAAAAAAAAAAAAGGAAAATAACCAGCAATGTAACTGAGAAAAACCCACCCAATCTCAAAATGGTAAATCCAATCAAGCTTTCCTGTTAAATGCAGGCTTTGAAGAACATTGTATTTAATCATTAACAGTGCTGAATCGATATGAATAATCTGAAGTGACTCTGAGCACCAGGGGCGGTTTATGTTTACAAAGAGATGAATATTGATGCAGCCATTGCAAGTGCAGCCCAAATACTGCAAAGCCCACTCCTGCCATGACCCATACACTGGGGTGGTGCCGGAGAACATGGGCTGCTGGGGCAGGGTCCCCACAGCCTGTTAGCTGAATGCAGGGAGAAAAAAAAAGCACAGAAAATATGTAGGAGGCTGTTCTCTGTTCTCTGTAGTCCCAGGCTGTACCGTGGTGTAGGACAACCCAACATACAGGTTGTTTTCCATTCCTTTTCGCACTGCTGGTCTAGCTGATAACAGGCATCACATTCACACCACCATCCAGGACCAAATGATGCTCTCTGTCCCCATGTAGGCTCAAGTCCCAAGATCAGGCAGTTACCTCATCTGGACCTGCTGCCCACCTCATGGTGGCAAGGAGATAGCTCAAGGCAGGCTTTAAGCTGCTGACTTGTCCTGATGGGATTGTGCAATGAGCAAGATGACAATTTTGCTCTCACAATTTAAGTTGCATCTGTAGGATTAGAGTGTCCCAACTGCCTTCAGCCCTATCTTTTGACTGACAAAAAGAAAGTCCCAGGGCATTAGAGTGACGCTATCTGCCTTGAATCATTTGGTAGAAAGTGCAGTGGTGGGTGGGTGTTGGTGTCTGAATCACAGAACACATCATTGCAGCCCCCACTTAACAGGCAACTGCTTAAGTTTTTGTTTAGTTTTGTTTGCTGTCCTATTTTTCCTTTTTGCCTGCCCATTTGACAATGGTTATTCATTAGAGCGGTTTTTATTTGGACATTTTGAAAGGCCTGTTGCCTTTGGCTCTGGGGTGCCAATAATTTTTTTAATGAATTCTCATGAATTTCCCCGAGATGGAAATGTACAAAAGGGCTGGAGCAGAGGGTATGATTTCCGGTTTCTGGGAGCACTTTACAAACAACTCAGATGATTAAAAAGGCGAGGGTGCTCTTTTAATAACACGTTCTGTCAGGATTCAGCCAATTAATTTCAAAGAAAAATGAACCATTTTGTTAAAGCAGCCACTTGAACAGAGAAGGAAGCTCAGCTTCTCTTTGACTTCACTGTGCCTTACAGCTTCAGCGTCTAATTCGAAGGGTGTTAACGGGGGGGAGCAGAAAAACCCTCCAATTCCCATGCAGGCTTTGCAGGGGCATGGCTGCCGTTACTGCCACGGTGTAGTCTACCAGCTCCTCCTTCCCTTGGGGCAGCTTTTGTAAAGATTTTTTTGAAATACATGTAAGCAGACAAAGAGATGCCTCAACAGAAGGCAGATGTGGGTGACCACTGAGATCACCTTGGTGCTACTGGAAGGAAAGTGTGGCTCAGTCCTTTATGGCAGCAGCCACCCCTCGAGCCATGACCCCACTGGCAGACCATGACAGGCATCATTGCCATCTTTCCCTGAAGAAGCATTTCCTGACATCCACAGGGAGGTGGCTGTACTGGTGGGAGAAGGTTCAGCTATGGGATAACCAAAGGAGAGATAAAATGCACCGAAAATACGCAGGAGGCTGTTCTCTGCCCAGCCAGCAGCACTCCCTACCTGCACCCCATGGACACGGGTATTGGCTGCCATGGCTGCACCAGGTACCATGTTCTGATGTGAGCAGTTCAGAGCTGCTGGTGACTTCCAAGAGTTTTCCACCACAGTCCCCAAATCCCTTTCCTCTCTAATGAGGTGCACAGCTATGGTGCTGCCCTGCTGCCTTGTAGTACACAGAGACCGGAGCCAAATATTTTCTGGTCCAACTTCTGTGATTTCTTTGATTTCCTTTTCTCTGCACAGTTCCTTGCCCTCAGCATTTCAGACTTGGGGGGAAAAAACCCACAAAAC